>CAUYRH010074711.1:0-34940 GCA_963574655.1 Perodicticus potto
TTGAAATATTGGTAAGTTTGTTGATTTAACTTTATTTGTTCTTCATTTTAAATATCATATTTGTTCCCATTTTATTTTTTTACTTCAAAATAAGATATGTGGAGTGTGCATAGGAATTTGTTCATAGTTTTTTTTTTTTAAACTATAGTCTGGCCCACCAACAGTCTGAGGGACACTGAACTGGCCCCCTGTTTAAAAAGTTTGAGGACCCCTGATTTAGACCAATGTGTTAATTCTAATTATCCATTGTAATGAGAACTGGATATGTAATGTATCCAAATACATTATCCCAAAGTATTCATTAAGGGCCTGCCATTTGCCAGGCATAGTACTGCAGAGTTACACTACACGATTGGATAGAATAGCCAATATAATTACCCTCCTCAACTTTATAGTCTAGTAGATGACATACAAAATGAACAAATTATATATTTGTCATTATTATGTGTGCATATACAGTATTTATGTATATAATATTTTTTTTTATTTTTTTTTTTTTGAGACAGAGCCTCAAGCTGCCACCCTGGATAGAGTGCTGTGTCATCACAGCTCACAGCAACCTCCAACTCCTGGGCTCAAGTGAGTCTCCTGCCTCTGCCTCCCAAGTAGCTGGGACTACAGGCGCCCGCCACAACTCCCGGCCATTTTTTGGTTGCAGCCGTCATTGTTGTTTGGCGGGCCCAGGCTGGATTTGAACCCGCCAGCTCAGGTGTACGTGGCTGGTGCCTTAGCCCATTGAGCCACAGGCGCCAAGCCGTATATAATATTTTAATCAGAACTAAGTGCTAAGGACAATAACTATATACTAAGGAAGAGCAATATGTTGTGGGTGAGCAGAAATTGTAATTTTAAAGCAGGTGGTCTGTAAGTTTTAAAAAAATAAAGTCTAGGATGAAAGGGATGACAAGCGATATGATTGCCTAAAGAAAAGAATGTTTGGCAGAGGGCAAAGCAAGCACAATCATCCTCAGGAAAGAGAATCCCTGGTGTGAGGAGGAGATCAGTATGGATAGCAGAGGGGATTCAGAGGGAGAGAGGGAGAGGCATTGAGAAAAAAATGATAGTGTCACCAGGTGAGGTATGGCCTTTAATTTAGTACAATTGAGGTAGGGTTAGTGAGATAGAATTAGCGTAATGATTTGACTCCAAGTGAGATAGGACACCTTAATAGTTTTTGAACAAAGAAGTAATATTAATTTTTTTTTAACTTTCCAACAGACTATGTATCAGATTCACTATGAACAGATTTAGGAGCATGAATGTAGAAACCAGAAGACAAACAGCCTGGCTAATGTAATCATGCCAACAAAATGTGGTTTTCTTAAGATAATGTGAGGTACCAGGGAGAAGATGGAAAGGATATATTTTAAAGGAGAGGTTGAGAGAATTTACTAAATATAAATATGAGTGTGGATTAAAAAAGAGCCATCAAAAGTGACTCCTGGATGTTTAGCTTAAATAAGAGAAAAGAGAAATTTGTTACTAATATGCTGAAGAACAAGGGAAGAGCAAGTCTGTGGTAGAAGTAAGATGTAGAATACAGGGCTGACTCACCATAGTTCAGAGGCCAGCATCAGGTATGATTCTACCAAGGAAGCAGAACCACTAAAATTGATGTGCTTGAAGGGGTTTATAGTAGAGATTAGACCTTCAAAATTGTTGGAATTGGTGACGAATTCTTTGGGAGGTTTTTACCTTTGCATCTGATGATAGTCATGAGATCACTATTAGCAAGGCTGGTGACTAGGGAGAAAAAAGATAGTGAAAATAGAGTCAGCAATAGAAAAGGAATCCACAAAGAAAATGTGAAACAACGAACCATGACAAAGTGGAATCTGTGAGAACAAACTAGGACATGTGCCTATCTCTCCTTCCTTCTAACTTTAATAATAGGAACGGACTGTGGAAGAAGCTGCATTCCTTTGCCCGAAACAGAGAAGCTGAAAGAGCAAATGCAATGGCAGTCACTGAGGACTGCATAGCAAAACTTTCTTCATTAACAAAGTGAGCAAGATAAGTGAGAACTGCGTGTGAGTTGCAGCAGCACCTGGCATCCTGCATCAATGTTCATTGCTTAATGATCCTTGTTTTTCCTGTGGTCAACCCTAATTTGGAAATACACAGGGAAGGTAATTTTGGGAAATATCCCAGCTTAGCCAAGTGGGCATGTGCTTAAAATTCAAGGAGGAGGAAAGGGCTTACTTAAATTATATATTTGAATTCATTAGTTTAGAAGTGGTACTCAAGTAGAAAATTGAATTATACCATCAAAGGTACTTATGTGTATAGAATAAATAAAAGTATCCAGGAACTGAAATTTTTAGATGTCAAAAATGAGAGGAAGAATTAGCAAAGTATATTGAGAAAAAAACAGTCAGAAGGGAGGGTAGGTCAGAAACCTGGTAAGGATGGAATCCAGAAAGTGAAGCAAAGATAGAGTGATTTAGTGAAGAAAAATAATCATTTTCCTTTTTGCCTTATCATTATTGAGTCCTCAGCTGGGGAAAGTAGACGTCAGATTTCCATCCAAATTGTTTGCCTAGACATAATACAAACTGCAGGATTATACTAGTCCTTTTAATGTTATTGGAGGACAGCATCATCTGATACATTTTTATTTCTTTTTACAAACGATAAAAATGTTTATTAGGGAAATAAGAATTTGTGTGGGTGCCGTGGCTCGTGCTTATAATCCTAGCACACTGGGAGGCTTTGGTGGAAGGATTGCTTGAGCTCAGGAGTTCAAGACCAGCCTGAGCAAGAGACAGACTCCATCTCTACTAAAACTAGAAACAAAAAATAGCCATGAATGATGGAGAGGTCCTTCAGTCCCAGATTTTTGGGAGGCTGAGGCAGAAGGATCATTTGAACCCAGGAGTTTGAGGTTTCAGTGAACTAGGTTGATGGCATGCCACCCCAGCTTGGGTGAGAGTGAAACTCTGGGAAAAAAAACGAGTTTAACAGCTCTCTTCTCTCTCTTATAAGAATTTTATTGACTAGAGAACAATCTTGGAAATTACAGTTTTAATTATTAATACATCACATAGGGTGATGATTCTTCAGAAAGTTGTTGAAGTTTGTGACATGCCGCTACACATGTGTTATTAAAAATTATAAACTGTTTAGTGATTATTTTGGGATCCTCTTGAGTAGCAACTTCTCCCAAGAAGCAATTGTGTGTGGCTCAGTAGCTATATGTTGGCAAAATTTACGAACACTAACGTCTTTGACTAATACAGATAACCTATATTCCTGAAAGAAGATGGTAAAACAAGACCTTCATTTTCTTAAATTGTTTTCAACTTGATAGTTTGATATACTTGTATATCTTTAATATTATTTGTAACATCTATTAACAAAACATAATATTAACATAAACACCTTCTAATTATCTGGAATGCCCTTTGTTAATTGTACCTAAACTATACTCTTTAGTTAAGGATCAACATCTTACAATTTGAAGACCTGAAGAATTGCTGCAGAGTAATTTTAAGGTTTTCTTTAAATAGTCTTAATCTATGGACTGAAGCATTTTATCAACATGATTTTCATAGAAGAAGCATCTTTTTTACTGTGACCCAGTAAACATCTGGCAGTTTTACATGTATGTATTTTCCCAGATAAGCAGTTTTGTCAGGGATTGTACCCCCCAAAAGTAAATTTCCTTGACTTTCCTCAGCCACAAAGTTATTTAAGGCATAAGCTAAAACTCAGAAGGTTGAATTTTGTGCTGCTATTTATTCAGCACTTTTATTAAATATATCATAAATATTGATTGGCATCTGAGTAGTATTTATTGCTGTTCATATTTTTAATAGCTTCTTCAGAATTATTTTTATCTTCCAAAGTCCTACTTTCATTATTTAGAATCCCTTGTCCAATCACAACTCTGAAGTTCTCTTTTTCTGTACTCATTTTTGGTATACATCCATTTGTTTCACTACTTCACTGTGTTAAATCTTTATTTATAATCATAATCTTTGGAGTTAGGCTGTACTTCCTTTTTGCATCCTAATAATCTAAAACATAAGACTTAACCATTGTCTTAGTTTAGTAAATGGTTTATACAGCTATACATCTTCTAATCCATTTTCTGGATGAAATTCTATTGCTGTATATTCCTTTATAATTATCTTCTATAAACAACTACTGTACATTTCCTACAAGTTAAAAGAGAAATTTTGGAATTCCAGAGGATGTCAGCTAAACTTAGTAATGTACTTTCTAGGCAACCAAGTTGCAACCACTATGGTAAATATAACAAAAAACAAAAAATCATTATTTGTAAGGATTTCTGGACTCTTTTACAAAATATCTAGAGACATCTTTAATTTGTAAGAATTTTGTGGAAATTTGAGCTCAGTACTTGTGGCAGTGCTCACTTAAATGAAAAAAATTATATATATATATATATATATATATATATATATATATATATATATATGTGGCATCTCTCTCCCAACCTTATTTCTTTCAATAATTGTAAATGAATTAACACCTGGTTTTCAAGAATTTCAATTGCCACGGCTATTGCATATTTTAGGCAAGCATAAGCAGACTTTTCCACTTTTTGTCCATAATCATTCTACAACCTCACCTTCTGCTTTTAGACAACTTCTCCAGATGTTTTATTACTGTTCTCCCACAGAAAACCTCTGAACCCATGCAGAGCACTTCTACTCCCTACTGATATACACTTTTGAATATCGTTATATTTCAATGTAGTACAGAATGAAATTTAATATAAAAATTAAATTTTATCATGATCATTTCTCTGTAGATGCTGCAGCTTTTTCATTGATATTGACTATTACCTTGATTTTCTTGTTTCCTAAACCGTAGAGTGAGGAAGATGATAAAGAAATAAGAATAGGAAAGAGGGGGCAGAGCAAGATGGCAGACAAGAAACTTCTCTTTATTAGCTGCTTGTAGCAAGGTAGGGGAAAGAAAACTACAGTCAAATTTGGTTGGGGCATCTTCCCAGGGACATCACTCTCGGGGCACAGTGAAGCAGTGGTGAACTCTGGGAACCAGTGAGGAGGTCTGGAGCTGACGAAAACTAGCACAGAAGCCAAATGTTTCAGAACAGGCAGAGGAAATGTCACAAGAATAAAACTAAGCAACTGACTCTCATAAGTTAAGTTGAATAGAACTCCAACACACTTATCAATTTCCTCAATAAATGTTATTGGCTTGAATTCACCACTGAAGAGATACAGGCTGGACACTTAAATTTAAAAAAGCCAAGTTATGGGTGCTGCCTGTGACTCAAAAGAGTAGGGTGCCGACCCCATATGCTGGAGGTGGGGGGTTTGAATCCAGCCCTGGGCCAAAAACTGCAAAAAAATAAAAAAAGTTATAAAAAAGCCAAGTTATCCATATTCTGTCTCAAGGAAACATATCTAACCTGATGGACAAAACAAGACTCAGGGTAAGGGAATAGAAAACAATATTTCAGCAAATGAAAATCAGAAAAAAAGGAGGGTAACATTATTGTTCAAATACAAATGGATTTAAAGCAACAAAAATTAAAGAATGCTGAGATGGTCACTTTATGCTGGTCAAGGGAACAGTACAACAAGAGGACTTTTCAATTCTAAATATTTCTGCACCCAACTTAAATGCTCCCAGATTTATGAAAAAGACCTTGACATAAAGCAATATGACATCCCATAACACTATAATAATTGGGGACTTTAACACCCCTCTTGTAGAGCTGGAGAGATCTTCTAAACAGAAACTAAACAAAAACATGAGGGACTAAAATGTGACCCTGGAACTAATGGGCTTAATAGACATGTACAGAACATACCATTACAAAGCTAAGGAGTATATTTTCTCATCAGAGTATAGAACATACTCCATAATAGATCATATTCTAGGACAAATCAAATCTCAAAGAAATTAAAAGAATTGAAATTTTACTTGTATCTTCTTAGACTACAAGTTAATAAAGGTAGAATTCAATTCCAACTAAATTTTCATCCCCACACAAAGAAGTGAAAATTAAACAACCTATCTTGAATGACAGTGGGTTAAGGAATATATAAAGGAGGAAATTGTTAAATTCCTTGAACATTACAACAATGAAGCCACAAGTTACCAAAATCTATGGGATACTGTAAAAGAAGTCCTAAGAGGGAAATTTATCACATCAGATGCTTATATCAGAAAAAGAGAAAGAGGGAACATAAACAACCTAATGAATCATCTGAAGGAAATTGAAAAGGAAGAGCAATCTAATTGCAAACCTAGCAGAAGAAAATAAATAACCAAAATTAAGTCATAATTTAATGAAATTGAAAAGAAAAGAATCATTCAGAAAATTAATAAAACAAAAAGTTATTTGAAAAGATAAATAAAATTGATAACCATTGGCCAGATTAACTAGAAACAGAAAAGTAAAATATCTAATAACCTTAATCACAAAGAAAAAGGGGTATTAACAACATATATCACAGAGATACAAGAGACTCTCTCTGACTACTACAATAAACTCTAGGCCCAGATATTGGTCAATGTGCAGGACCACTACCTAGAATCACAGCATCTTCTTAGATTTACCCAAGAAGAAATACATGTCTTGAAAAGACTAATATCAAGTACTGAGATAGAAGAAAACAATAAAAAGGCTTTTAAAAAAAAGCTGTGGACCACAAAGCTTCACACCAGAATTCTTTCAAACCTTCAAAGATGAGCTTGTACTTATTCTGCAGAACCTATTCCAAAACATAGAGAAGAAAGGAACCTTTCCCAACACATTCTTTGAAGCAAACATCACTCTAATACCCAAACCAGGAAAGAAGCCATCTAAAAAGGAGAACTAAAGACCAATTTCACTAATGAATATTAGTGAAAATACTCAATAAAATCTTAGCCAATAAATTACGGCTACACCTTAAAAAAGCAGACCATAACATACAATGGGGAAAAGAATCCCTACTCAATAAATGGTGCTGGGAAAATTAGACAGCCACATGGAGAAAACTGAAATAGGATCTGCACATTTCACCACTCACAAGATTCATTTCATGATGAATAACAAAAATTAAACCTAAGGCATTATACTATAAGGATTCTAGAAGAAAATGATGGTAAAACTCTTATAGATATCAGCCTAGGGAAAGAATTTATGAAGAAGACCCCAAAAGCAATTACAGCACCAACAAAAATAAACAAATGAGATCTGATTAAATTAAAAAGCTTCTGCACAGCCAATAATCAACAGACATAATCAACATAGTGAATAGACAGCCTGCAGAATTGGAAGAAATATTTGCACATCTGATAAAGGGATAATAAATAGTATCAATAAAGAACTCAAGCAAATCAGCAAGAAAAAAATCAAACATCCTCATTAGAAAGTAGGCAAAAGATATGGACAGAGCCTTTCAAATGAATATATACAATAGCCAACAACAACAACAAAAAATGACAAAATGTTCCATGTTTGCAAGTCATCAGGGAAATGCAAATACAAACTACAATTAAATATCTCCTAACTCCAGTGAGAAGGGCTTTCATCAAAAAGCTCCCAAACAACAGATGCTGGCATGGATGCAGACTGAAAGAAAGTCTTATTCACTATTGGTAGGACAGCAAACTGGTGCTGGAACGTAGGAAGGAGATAGCTGAAAGAACTAAAAGTAGAAAAACCATTTGATTCAGCAATCCCACATCTAGGTATTTACCCAAAGGGGGAAAAAAAAACATCTTATTGAAAAAAAGATAAAAACTTGCACTTGAATCTTTATGGCAGCATAATCTCAATTGTAATGATGTGAAAACAACCCAAGAACCTACCAATACATAAATTAATTAAATTATTAACTTTTAAAAATTAAATTAAAAATTAATAAATTTTAATACATAATTATTTACTTATATTATATTTAATACATAATTATTTACTTATGTTATATTTAATACATAATTAAATATATGTATATTTATTATACAATATATTATATTTAAAACATAATTAATAATTTATTAAATAATTAAATTATTAATACAATTAATAAAATGTGGTATATGTATACCATGAAATACTACTCAGCCAACTGGGTGTAACTGGAGACCATTCTTCTAAGTGAAGAATCACAAGAATGAAGAAACAAACACTGCATGTACTTAATTGATCAACACTTACATGCCCATATGGGAAGTGAAACACAACAGAAATCAGCCAAGTGTGGGGGGAGGAAAGAGGGGTAAATTCATACCTAATGGTGCAATGCACACTATCTGGGTGAAGGGCACACTTACAACTTTGCCTCAAACTGTACAAAAGCAAATTATGTAACCAAAATGTGTGCAGCTCTATAATATTCAGAAATAAAGTAAACAAACAAACAAACAAAAATTTTGGCAAACAAGCCCAAGGACCAGTTAACATCAGTTTTTGTGTTTTGGGGAAATACACGTTTACTTAAACAGTCAGAAATCCATTCATTACCCTGTTTGAAACTTGCACAAACCCTTTTGCTGACAGAGTCACATACCCATTCATTTGTCTATTTAAAGCTTTAGCTGATATAGCCTACCTGTGAGCCTCCCTTAATTTTATTCTAGGCATTTCACTCGCTTCAACTTAGTCTTGGTCATGGTAGAAAGAGTTGTTTCTGCGTCTTCTAGCTGCTTATTCTCTTGCCATTGACATTAGGAAGCTTCACTGGGACTACGTAGAGACACCTGCATAATGTACAATGAACACCTAGCTTGAGTGAATATTTACCCCTGTTTGGTTTGGGGTGTTCTCCAATTTGTAAGTTCTATGGATCTATGATTATAAGTTAAAAAAAAAAAAGAATTTGATTTCTAATGTGCCTTAACATACAGTAATTGGGATAAGTACTTACGTGATTAAGTATAAGTAGGACAATTTATATACAGAAACCAACAGTTTGCCTCTAAGCTACGATTTTGTAACTAACATTTACAAGATGCCTTAAAAATGCAATGTTTTAAAATGCAGAGTTCCATTTAATTTAACTACTTCATTGCTTTATTTACTGTGGCTGATATGATAAATCTTTTTGTTATTATTATCATCTAACAAAATTAGCTTGAAAATCTCAAAGAATACATTTGTCTACAGTGATAATGAACCAGTAAAAATGCTCATATAATTTATTGATATCCATTAAGGCCTCCACAGGTTGAGTTGTTTGGGGATGGTATTTTGGCCAGAATTTGATAACAATTCTGTATTTCTTTAGTAAGACAGGAATGAGAAGAAGACAAAGGTTAGTGCATTAGATTCCTAGTGGAACTGTAACAAGTACCACTAATTTTAGTGGCTTCAAGCAACACAAAACTATTATGTTAGAGTTCTGAAGATCAGAATTCTGAAATGATAAAATTAAGGGGTAAGTAAATTTGCATTCCTTCTGTTGTCTAGGAGGTCCGTATTCTCTTTCCTTTTCTTGCTTCTAGAGATCACCTGTATTTTTTGATTCATGGTAAAGTACCTTTGGTCTTAGCTTTGAATTAAGTGTGCTGATCATATATTTGATATTTAAACTGTATATTCCTGATGAGACCATTCAGATACTGTCTCCCAGTTCATTTTAAGATGTTCTCAATTAGCATGCTTAATATTTATCAGGCACTCATTTTGCTAATTATTCTTATTACAAAACCCAAAAGAAATTTCCATCAATGTTTTGTGTCTATGGCTTCTGAGAAGATTTTCAAGTAGTGTCCAAAAACAGGACTGTGTTCTCTGGATGAGTCATAATTGACTTGCTTATATGTGCACACCTAAAAGAAAAAGGCATGTGATGAAAAACTAGTGCTCTCATCAATTTGACTCCAGTCTGTTCATTTTATATTTGATCACCTATAAGTGATTATCAGAGCAACCCTGTGCTAGCAGATGCCTCCCACTATGATTGCCTATGATGTACAGTACAGTTAGCACTCTGTCCACAGATTTGGTATCTATAGATTCAACCAATTGCAGATAAAAAAATATTTGGAAAAAAATAATAAAAACAATACAAGTAAAAGACACAGCATAATAATGATTCACATAGCATTTATATTTTATTAGGAATCGTAAGTAATCTAGAAATGGCTTACAGTGTACAGAGGATGTGTGTAGGTTATGCAAATACCATGCCATTTTTTATAAGAGACTTGAGTATCTGCAGGTTTTAGTAGCTTAGGAGTTGGGGAAGGTCTTGGAACCAATCCCTCGTGGTGGATACCAAGAGATACTGTGTGTACCCTGGTTTGTCCACTGAATGCACCGATCCAATAAAATCAAAAGTTGCTTGCAATAGTGAGTTGAATTGGCCTTTCCTGCAATATATTCCCTTTTATGTGTTGCCAAAGGGAACTTTATGTTCTTTGGACCTGAAAGATGTTCTTATATGGATTAAGAAAGTTCAGAAACATACAGAAGTTTGGAGTCAGGCATTTTGTTTTGTCAGATATTACTTTCTTGGAAAATTTGTTACATTGAAGAAATATTGTGTCAAAATAAAAATAAGTGGGCAGTGCCTGTGGCTCAAAGGAGTAAGGTGCCAGCCCCATATCCTGGGGGTGGCATGTTCAAACCCAGCTCCAACCAAAATAAAAATAAAAATAAAAATAAGTGTAGATTAAATCAGGCAAATGAAAATTTTAGCCACTGTAATTTTTTCTGTCCTTATATACATATTTATCTCAGATTGAATGAATTAGTCTTGCTGAAGAAAGGTAGAAAGTAGGAGGTGGATAAATTTTCAAGTCTGTGGCACGTGGTACAGAGTTTTGTCCTCAACAAAGGTGAGATGTGGAAGTATTGTTTAATTGCAAAGTGAAATGCAGTAAAAGTCATTGTTCTGAATATAAAATTCAAAAGTACATCACAAATTCCTTGACCCAGTTATTTATTACATTTCAAAAAAGCTATTCATTATATACTATACAATATTTTCATTTAATATGAACACATCTTCCAAGTCATTTTTGCAAAGGTGATAATAAAACTAATTATTTTCCTTCTGAAAGATTATATACTTTTACTGAACCAGTGCTTTACAATTGGCTGGCACAGGCCAGATTGTAATCAAATTATTTGACATGAAGCTAGACAATTCTCCAAGCACTTTCTGTGACTGCAACTTAATTCTCTTAAAAAGCATTGATTCAATTTTCCTCAAGAGATTGACAGAAGAAAATTGTCACTGGGAAAATTTTTTAAAAATCTTACCAGACAGATGATAAGATACATGATAAATCTTGCAGGTAGGTGATGTTCAGGTTCTTTATGTTTAATAAGAAGACATCACAAGTGTTTTCCTGTAGGCAGGGACAGATGGAGAATTTATTTTGCTTTTTTAGGATTTGTTTACTGAGTGCCAACCAGATGCAACACTTTTTAAACAGTGAACTACAGTGAGTGATTATCTGACAGATCTTTCTATGAATTACTGATACTTTCCATTTAGACTTCAACCAAAGCAGCTATTCCAGACAAAAGTGCACCAAGACGGGTCCTTGCCCTCACTTTGATCCCCCTGCCACATATTTCTACGTCTAGCCTTATGAACTGATCACAAATTTTATCATTGCTTATTCATAATATTTATTTTTTCCCAATACTCTGTTAAATTCCAGAGATCATGAGCTGTGTCTCTATTTCTTATCAACATCTCCCCAGTGATTTATACTGATTGGCACATAAAAATTCCATAATAGTTTTGATGTAGACATGATACCTACATGCAAATAATGAAAATAAAATAATTTGCTAAAAGAAACAGTATGAATTTATGACTTGGATAAGCCCTGGTAACTGGAAAAATTAGAAAAAATTTCACAGGGAGTAGACAATATGATTAAATTTACTCTTAGAGACAATTACGAAACCAAACAGGTATAATAGGAGGTGAATGAAGAAAAGAATAGAAGTGCAGCATGTTATGGATACTATAAATTGGAGCATAGACTCTGTGGCAAGTTTGTGTTTAGGGCTCACGTTGCTCTTAAGAAGCAATGCTGCCTGCCGCTGTAAGATCAGCATCCTTATGTTTTACCAGTAAGGACATGATGAGCTAATGGAGTTCAACAGTAGTTTTATATTCATGACTCAGCAGGCAGTATGAACTTCATGTTCCTAACACCGTCCTTTGTTCTCAAATCTCATAAGATGTGAGCACCACTAGTGTGTTAGTATCATGCAAGATTCCCAAACCTCTTCAGGTGACATGGCCCAGATGAATGATGCCTACACAGTGGATCAATGATCTCTGTAATAGCTAAGGAACTCAAACTTAGAAAAGCCACAATCTTATAGAGAGAAATCTGCCCAACTTTTCCCAACAGGTTGGTCTTACCTTTATCATCTTGGTAAGAAAATGTATCAACTCAATGACCTGGATGAAGACTCTATCTCTATTTTTCAAGGTTTTTTATGCAAATATTGTTGTGAACAAACTCTGCCATAGGATTGTAGGCATGTCTTGGAGAATTGCCTCCCAGTAGTGATAGGAATCAGTTTTTGAAAAGCCTTCCTTATTACCTAAGGTATTTGTGAGTGTGTGTTTATGTACATACACTTGTTGTTGGTGGTCTGTTGTGACAAGAGAGGGAGGTGCAATACTGATGAAGTGAGAATACCCCAAGGGGACTTTCTTCACTGTCTGGGGTCTAGAGGCAAAAAGAGAAATGAATTCCACACACCGAGTTTCTATGAAAAAAATCTACTGAGACCAGAAGAAAAAGACCCCATATCAGCCTGTATCAAGGAAGATAAGTGCCACCCAGATTTGAAATCTCAGGAGGGTTTTAATCAAGATTTTAGGGCATGTGTTTACAGAATGAGAAAGTAAAGAGTTAATGGTCTCATGACTCAATTATGCAGGTGTTCTTTTGATTATGAAAAAGGTCATCAGGGTGAGGACACTATTCTCACAGAATAATTCTCAAGGGCAGAACTAAGTAGGTAACAAACAAAGTCTTAGGGAATGGGAGAAAAACATTTATGATTATAGCTTCTAGGCTAGATCTTCTCTACTCTAGGGGAATTTTTAATCTCCCTTCTAACTCTGCTGATATCCTGTCTCTGCTAAGCAGCTGAATTTTACTCAGATGTCCCCACACCAGTTTTCTGTCTATTCTGGTGAACATTTCAACCCACCTTGCCATAGGCATGCTGAGTTAATAGTGGCGTGCTGAGGCCTAGCTATTCCCCTCCAGTCCTCTGGAATGTCCACCTGCACTGTATTTCTACCCACAGTGGTGGTCAGCAGAAATATTTCCATATGACGGGATTAAAAATCAAGCTTATGTCAAAGCTGATAGGTCAACAGCTTCTTCTTGCCTCAAATATCCAAAATCTATGAGCCTAGGATACCTAAACACTTTAGTTACTTATATATTTCCTTGGTAATATATGCACAAAACCCTTAGAAGAAAGTAAATTTATACTTAAGTCTAGAGTTTGAAACTTTTCTGGGTTTCTTTGGTGTTTTATCTTTGTCAATTCACAACTTCAAATTACCCTTCACATTTCATAGCACATAAAACCTTTATGGCATATAATATGATTCTATCGTTAGTCTGATTCATATCACTTTCCAAGAAGCCAGATTTTCTTTTCTCACTCTCATCACAGATATTTCTTTCCTTGCAAGAACTTATTTCAGAATAATAACTCTTTATGAAACAACCTGCCTATTATAAAGTCAAGTTTCAGAGTTGCTTTATATTAATATATTTCTATGGTGAAAATACTTCCACAATGAACACTTTTTCACTGAAAGATTAATAAAACTGAGAAGGAGATGTTAAGTGTAGAAAATGAGCACTGTTTTTGTTTGCTTTCTGAATAGATGTTAAATTAAAGATTAATCATACATTTGATTTGCTTGAGAGGGTGGATACTTGAAGAGTGAGAATGAGAATAAATCTAATTTACTCATTTGACATTTATTGACTGTTTTATATATTTTATGTCTTCTCTTACATTTTTGTGGAGTCTCAGAAAATACTAACACTTTGTGTTGACTTTCAATGAACTTTCAGTGTAGTGAGAGAAACAAATGAAAGGGATCCTTAGAATAAAGCTGGAAACTTTTATAATAGGCAAATACACAAAGTGATATTAGAGTTCTCTTTCTATGAAGTTTAGACAAAGTTGCAACAGGGAAGCAGGATTAGGGCTTGATATTGAAATATGAGTATGGGATTAATGAGATAGATTCTGGAAGAAATGACAAAGAATGGTAGGTAACAGTAAAGGAAATATGTAAGAAGAATGTAAAAATACATTGCACATTAATGAAAATGTTGAGTGTATAGTGGTGGGGCTGGAATTATGAGGTGATAGAATTAGAAAAAAAGTATAGGAAACTACAAAGTTAGATGGAAGCCAGATAATATAGGGTCTTGTATACTTGCTTCCAAAAAAATTTTAAATTTTTATTTTTAAAGATGATATAAAACAAGAAATTTTGACATCTGCTCTGAAAAGGTAATTCAAAATTACATGGAGATTTATTGAGAGTCAACAAAACAATGCAAGGTATGACTAAAACAAATTGCAGATGAATGTGAGACTACTTAAGGGAAGAGTTATATTTTGATGTGCTTGCACTGCTAGTAATAATGATTTAAAAAGCTTAAAACCAATATTCAAGTATTAGTTATAAGCAGGTTAGGAATTGTATTAAGAAAAATGATTGCCAAGGATGAGCAAAGGAAAACAGAAACAGGAGAGAAGTGGATTCAAGAAACCCTAAACCCAGTGCAAAATGCACTACTGGAAGCCTGGCACCTTTAATACTCAAGTGTCTTGCTGTAATTTCACCCCTCCCCCAGCATGACTCCACAGGGAAGGTCTCTATGCAGGCCAGGCTCACCCAGGCAGGCAGGGCTACTCTCTCTCTGGGAGAGTGAGTGCTTTTGTGAAGTTAGGGTATGCGAAATGCTGAAACTTGGTTAAAAATGGCAAGATTTGCTCTGGACCACATAAGGAGATAAAGTATCTCTTTTCTTCTGTCTCCTTGGTATGACCAGAAGTGTCTGAAAACGCTTCTTGAGTATTAATTGTCACTCCTGTGATTTGTGTGCATTGCCTAATTGGGGTCTTCTCTGACTTCCTGCTCTTGAACTGTTTTCATGGTTTCATGTTTTGTTTGTGTTAAAGATCATAAATACTTTAGATCAATAAAAGTAAAAAGTAATTGCACCCAATTAATGTAATTAGTTAAAGAAATAAGTTAATTAGAAAAATACAAGTGCGGCAAGAACCATAACGTAATTGTTTGCCTTTCCCTCATGAGATTTATGATTAAAACAATGGTGTATGAAATAAAATCAGAGCTAGCCTGGAATGAGATGCTGCTGCTGGGTTGATCCTCAGGAAGAAGGCATGCAATCACCTGTCCCAAGTATCTCTTAAACTTTCTCTAGTCTTTTGTCTCTTCAGTTTTCCTTCATCCTCCCATTTCTGCCAAGCTGCTGGGAGAGAACCCATAGCATAGCCCATCTCTGACAGATATTAGGTTATTAGAAATGAGAACTGAAAAAAATAAGAAAGTGGGATGATTCTAGAACATCTCAATTTCCATAATGATACTTGGCAAATGGTTGACTGGCTATGTGCAAGGAATTAAAAAAGCAAGAGAGACTTTGGGGTTTTAGACTCAAACTGAAAATATAGTAGAATATTTGAAAGTCCAGATATGAAGTGGGAATGGAAAAAAAAATCTTAAAGGTCATCAATTATCATCCACATGCTGTTATGCATTCTATGAAGTAGAGGACATTGCTAAAGAAATAATACTTTGAATGAGTAATAGTAACATAAATAAAAGATCCAAACCTAGAAAAGGTATATGGAGAAACTGATTCATATCTCTCTTTGCACTTAATTAATGAGTTTCCAAATCAATAAATTGGAGTGTAAAAATACTTGGTAATTTTTCCAAAAGTGTCATGAGGCTAACTATTGACAAAATGAATGCACCATATATCAGAAATAGATAGCATATCTTGAAATTTTGCAAATTCAAAACAGTAAATAATCTGGGTTTATTGTTTCTTCTTTTCCAGAGAAGGAAATTATTGTTTGGTCAATATAAATTGTTCATAATACTAATTAATGTTTCTTTTGAAATGTAGTACTTGCAAGTAAACACTTTTTTCAGTGCTAAAGCAATGACTAGAAAATAGTGGATCCTTAATAAATATTTGCATGTATGTATACATGACATAATAAATTCCGTGTCTGGGATGCAATCTACAGACTGTGACATGCTAATAGCATTTTAAATACTACACATTTATCTTTTATAATTCAGGTTATCCTGTGTTAACTATTTTAGAAATATCATAAACTTTAAGCTAATATTAAGGTTATTGACAAAAGCTCTAGCCAGGGAGCATGTAAGGATATAGCAGTTGAGTGTACTAGTGAAGAGATAGGCATTCCTCTGTGAATCTTGTGCTATCTAACTTATTTGAAAAATTAGCAGAGTTTGATATACATGAAAACAACTCTTCTCAACTGGAATTTTGTTTTTGTTTTTTTTTAGAGACAGAGTCTCCCTTTATCATCCTCGGTAGATTTATTGTCCTTGGTAGAGTGCTATGGTGTCACAGCTCACAGCAGCCTCCAACTCTTGGGCTTAGGTGATTCTCTTGCCTCAGCCTCCCAAGTAGCTGGGACTACAGGTGCTGGCCACAATGCTCAGCTATTTTTTGTTGCAGTTTGGCCAGGGCCGGATTTGAACCCAACACCCTCTTGGTATATGGGGCTGGCACCCTACTCACTGAGCCACAGACTCCACCCCTCAACTGGAATTTTTAAAAACCAAACCATACCCTAAGACTGGGGCTTAGGCATGTGTTTTTTAAAACTTCTCCATGTGGTTCAGATGCATACCCTTTGTTAAGAAATCTGAGTCAGAGAAACTTACTAAATATTAGTCCTGGGGAGGAAAAACTTGTAAATCTTTTGTGATGGTTTATTCACACTGCCTCTGAATTAGCTGGCCCTTTTATTTTCTAAAAATCTATTAAAAATTGTGTTATTTACTGAAACAGATTCATAATCTTACTCCAAGACCAGTCTTTTAAATTTTGCATTTTTCTTTATTTCCCTGCCAAAAGATTTTTATACTCATCTGACTGTAGAATGTCTGTATTAATTTTTTATCTTGCAGATGAAAATAAATTATTCAGTAAGAAGCAAAGGCAAGCCAGGTAAAAGAGGTGGAAAAGGATCTTCTAGAGGAGGAAGAGGAGGCAGGAGTCACACTAGTAAATCTCACAGGGTGGGGTGGGGGCGGTGGCAATAGAAAAGCCTTTAGTAGAATTTGGGATCATGCAGATGGCATTTGTATTCTTAGGGGATCAAGGTGTTCATCCAGGTCATTATACTCTTCAAATATTTAAATATGCACACGGTATCAATCCCTTTCAGAGACAAACATGGCTGAAAGGGAAAAATGAAAAATAATTCTGGTCAAATGAATTGTAACTCTTATTTTAAAACCTGACAATCCTCCTCTTTGTAACCTTTCCTACAGGCATGATTTTAACGAACAGTGTACATTTGTGTACGTATGTGTATGTGTATATATAGGTTGAAATCTGAAGTTAACTTTCATTTCCACATGACGCTGTGAATTGAGTCCAATACTGCTATTATGCCCAACATTACTAGGAAATTAAATACTGGAAATGGTGAAAGTAAAAAAAATATTTTAAGTATGCTAAAGGCATCATAGCTTTATTAATTTAAAAAAAAATGAGCAGCCCAAAGTGAAACTTGCATGTACTCTGATTTTCTAGTTGATGAGTTGCATATTTTTCAGCCAAATCAGCCATGATCTGATGGTGTTTTATGTGGTAACCAGGAAGATATGTCTTATCAAGGTTTCCCTCATATATTCAGCTAATGAATAACCTATAAGAATTCTGATAAAAAAAAACTTAGCTGAGTTTATAGAGAACTTGCTTTTCCCACACAAACTCAATCTACTCATGCTATGCTTGCTCCTGCAACATGAAAATTCTTAGTAATTCCTCATACCTGTAAGGTTGAGACTATTCTACATGAAGAAGATTGTTTTATACTTGAAGTGTATGATTTAGCAAGAGAGAGAGATCCATAACCTTGAGTTAATTAATAGATCCTAATGTATAAAATAAAAACAGCGAGCTTTAGCTCCAAAGCTGGATTTGCATCCTGGTTCTGCCACTTATTTTGTGACTTTAAACTAACTATTGCACAAAATATTTGTCTGATCATTTCAAAATATTTGTTGAGTGTTAATTATGTAGCAAATATTTTTTGCTCTGATGATAGTGAAGAAAGTCAGACACATGCATCTGTATTTTCAAGGAATTTACATTCTTATAGTAGAGACAAACCACAAGGAGAAAATCAAAAGTGTCATACAAGGTCAATTAAGTTTTCAAACTCATCCTGGAAAATGTGCTACAGACATCATTGCTGAATATCACTATTGCACCTTTGAAATACTACACTTGGGAAGCTATGCACCGATGCCAGCACCTCGCCCACCCTTCAAAGCACTTTTCCTAGAATAAATTTGCAAACTTAATGGTCAGACTTTGTACAACAACAGTTCTGACGGCCTTTCTAGAAAAAGAGTTCCAAATGGCTTTGAAGGGTGAACTAAGCATTGGCGATAATGCTTAGTTGCCCAAGGCTAATACTTTAAATGTGACTGTAGGGATATTCCGAAATGAGGAATAATTTACCAGCTAAATCACACTAGATGTGGTTGATTCTCATCAACAAGTATGACCTTCTGTCTCAGAGATTAAATTAGGCATGCCACAAAAAAAAAAAAAAAAATCACTGTTAAGAAGACCACAGGGCTGGGGAAAGAGAAAGGATTTCAAAGAGATCCATCCTACCTCATCAAAAAGGGACAGGGAATCTGCCCACACACATAGCTTACCACTGCTACAGCCTACTAACAGGTAACTGAGGAAATTGCCACCTAAGAATATTTATAGCCAAGCCCTCCATTGAGAACCTAGATCACCACCAAATCACGCACAAATGAAGTCAAAGGTTCTTACCCAACATATGCTACAAATGCACCCCGACAAGTGGGGGTGGTAAGGCCCCATCTAAGCCAAAGACCAAAAATAAGAAGCAACAGCTGCTCCAGAAGAGAAGGAATCAGCAAAAGAACTTCCCCATTCCCTCCTCCATGGTCTCCCGCACTCTGCTGTCAGGATTGGGTTTGGGTCTTCTCCCCTGACCCCTGCTCAGTTCAAACTAGCTGAGATCTCCCATAATTGTAATGTGGGCTGGGAGCTCCCAATTCTCCAGGATCTTGCCCTGGGCTGAAATGAAGCCTTACTCTTGGGGAGGTGGCAGTGCCCTGTGAGTATGCTGCAGTGGGGACCCACATTATGCCACACAGGCTCTCAATGGCCACATAGGCTCTCTTTCATCCTGATATTAATACACAAATCTCCCCTCCATTCCCCCAAGCAACATAATCGAGTCTTGAGGGTATAGGCTCTAGACTGTCAGTTTGTCCCTGAGGCCCCAAATGTTAATCCCTGACCATGCTAGCAAGAAGTGTACTGGTCCCACACCAAAAGGAGTGTTCGCTGAGACGTGTGGAAACTGACCACGATGGACTGAAGAAATATGGAGTTAGAAGCAATGGTAAAGAAAGACAAGAGACATAGAGTAGATTAAAAGCAGGAGCCAGGGGTCCATTGCCTGCCATGGGATTCAGCAATAGTACCGAGTATTTGCTCCACTCTCATTTTATTGAAGTCTATTTACCCAGAGGGTAAGATGAGGGAAAGAACAAAGACATCAGCAGTTTCTCAGATTGATCATAATCAGCTTCTATTGTTATTATCATTAATCTTAAGGCTGAATAAGTAATCTGAAATCTGAGCCTTGGATTGGGAGTCTCCTGCTTGAGGTCACACACACAGATTTGTAGGGTGGTGTTAAGCTCCACTAGTTCTCTGAGGAGTAAAATGCCATCAGCGTTAATTTCCTCTGAGGGATCAATGGGAGGGAGGCATTTTCCTCCCATCACCACCACAGAGAATTTTCCTCTGCTGTAAAGGATATAAGCTCTTCTGACCAATCTCAGGGCTCCAGCTATTGGTCTCTGCCCCAGGCAAATGCAAATCTCCATGATGTGTTTCTGCTTTGCCTGTTTAGTGGGCAAGAAATGCCCTAGATGATGTATCTTTTTCTAGGACTTGTTTCTATGGCCATTACTCGTCTCAGAGTGCTCACAGACCCAGCAAGGTGTTTGTAAGCTGTATCCTCAACAGGCCAGAATTTCAGAACAGGTAAGAAGTTTGCTAGCAATGTCTAGCTTAACTGTAAACTAGCTGACTTTTCTTTGTTCCAACCCACTCAGCTTACTTTTTAGTTTTCTCCCTTTTCTGGGGGTGCTTTTCCTTTTCCAAGAACGAGGTCCTCAGTCCCCATTCTCCCAGCAGGTCCCGAGTTACTTATGGGGTGCTCAGGCAGATTTGATGTTCCCTGGGTTTCCTACTCTGATGGAGCCTCCATCTGATGGAGGATTGGTGACCAGGAAGTTCACAGTCCAAGGCCCCTTTACACTGCTGCAGGATGTTAAGAGAAGTTTGAGCCCCATTGTCTGTGGAAGCCTCTGTGTGGTGGCTCAATTGTCTCTCTTGAAAGCCATAGGTGAGAGAGGGGAATGGGAGGAAAAGGGTCCAGATGAAGCAAAGCTAGCACTCTGGTCATATCTGTTTCTCTCCTTGAAGTCAGCCCACTCAAAATGTCATGTTTTTTGGGACACAAAAGATCCTTGTGGCTCCCACAGCCTTAGCCAGAATTGGTAAGTGTACATGTGGGAATGAGCATGACAAAAACTGAGGGTCTGAAGCCCCCTGGGGAGGACAAAAGCACATGGTGGGCAGAGAGTCAGTTGGCACCTGACAACTCGTCTCACATCTGTGGGGATGAAAAGTGTCCCAGTGGGGCTGGGAGCCTGGTGCTTTGTCGACAAGAAGCTCTCAGTTCAATGGTGGCAGCAGCTTTTGGGTTTGGGGAACTAGAATGTCTCCCCAGCAGTTGAGAGCCCAGCAAAAGCCACAGATGTGAGGGTGCGAGGAACAAACTAAAAAAACTGCTCCACCTACCCTTTTCCCTGGACTCCAGGCCAACAGGGGATTGACCTCTGTCAATATCTTGCTCCATCTTTTTCTGCTCTGAAATTTCTTGCCGTGGAGTTTCATGAAGGTTCTTGCACCCTTCCCTCAGAATTATACCTGATCTATGTTTATTAATTCTTTCTCTTTAATCTAAAAATCTTCTGTTAAGGTGTTTGGTGATTCATAAGTGCTTCAAGTCAAGATGGAGATATTCTGAACTGAAAGTGGCTGCTAACAGGTTGAGAACTTCCCCCCACCTGCTCACAGAGGATTGTCAAAGCCTAGGCAGCATTGGGAACCAGAAGGCTCTGTGAACGGCTTCCACAACAGGTTCTGCCCCAGCTCTGTCTCCAGCTACTTTCTGCCATCAGGTGGCTCATCTCCAGCCTTCAGCTGCCAGGCTACAGCTGGACTGCCACCTGTTCCTGCTCAGCACTCTGAAGTCACTCCTCCTCTTCTGCCTCCTTGCCCCACTCATATTAAACACCACTCTCTGGATGGTACCAGCCAACTTCTGGGATTCCAAAGAATGTATAAATTTTTATTAAACAGTTTAGCTTAAATAAAGATAGTATGTAAACACAAGGTACTCAATAAAGTTTAGTTACCTCCCTTATAAGAAAAAAAAAAGAGTGATTAAACAGCTAATGTTTCCATTTACTATGATGGAGAGGAATTGGGCATTACTATTATTTGGAAAACAAGTTATGTTAGAGAAAGTTCCCAGGGGTGAAATTTACAAAATGAGAGTCATTTCTTTTGCTCTGTCAATGATGAACAGTGACCCAAAGAGTGAAGCCACATAGCTCTTTGAACTTCACTATTCTTATGTGATGTATGTGCATATTTAGATGATCATTAAGTTTGCTTCCAGTTAATGATATGGTAATTATTAGATTAATTCACATAATTTTTCCAAAGGCCCTCAATACAACTATTCCCCATATATGTCTCTTTCAGTTTAAAATAATTTAGATATTCTTGTATTGCAACAAGTGAGCTATGTGCTCTCATAAAATGTCACTTTTTTCACACACCATGGTATGATATTGAGGAATTTATCATAAATTGTTAATGTTTAATATTAGCAAAATAAATTACAATTGCACAGTCTTATATTTTAAGGTGAAAAGAAAAATCTGTACTCATTAGATTCTCTCCTAAAAATTTGAGCTCAGTCTTTCCTGTATTTTGTACCCAATAAAAAAGGAAGGCAATTTTGCTAGCCAGAAACTTCATGCACATAAATGTGAATACGTATGCAAGTATACACACACATATTGCACATATCAAGGCAGAATGGTTTTATTTACCCATTTTATTCAGAATATTTAGGTTATCAAGTTATCTAGTTTTTTGAGTTAAAAAAAACTAGATTCAAGCTGTAAATGTATATTCTAATTTCTAAAGACATGCTGAAATTTACACAGGAAACATATTCAAGGTATAAAGAATATTTCTGTGAAGATTTGTTAGGTAAGAAAATATATGTAGGATTATTAGGTTCCATTAGATTTCTACTTTGCTAAGGGCAATGGCTCATGGGACCACCTATTAATATATTTTCTTCAAGAACATTTTGACAGGTACATATGCTCCAAGAAAATGCAAGTGCAAGCATTTTGAATCTTCTCTTCCTTTCCTGTGGGTCCAAATGGCGTATCTCCAGATCCTTCTTTAGAGGATGTCTATGAAGGCATCTTCTTTGAACATGTCTCTCCATTGCAGTGGCACTGTTCTCAACACTGACCTTGGTGCTGAAAGAAAAAAACCCGCAAAACCCTATCAATGTCTTCTGAAGACAAAAGAAAATTCAAAATAATATAAGGATCAGGTCACATATTTTGATACAGAGTGACAGGAATGACATACTTACGTAACATTAAGGATTTTCTTTGGTGATGATTGTACTGCTCCAGAATTAAACTGTTTTATTTTCTTTTAATGCTTCTACTTATATCATAGAAAGTCCCTCTGGCTGGTCCCAAATGCTTCACTCTTGGATGGAATCATTATTAAAGCCTATGTTACTTATATTATTGGCTGGAATATTAGTCTGGATCTCTAAAACAAGCCAAGGCCATTTAAAAAATATTTGAACTGCAGTTGTGAGTTGTACGGAGTAATTTGATGACTCTTGATCTGCCTTATATCCCCTAGGCTTGCGTAACTGAATTTTCAAGCCTTCTACTGTAGAATCATAGTCTTACAGATCTTGATTGTGTTATTATAGTTGTGCCCCTTTGGGATCCACTGGTGGCTTTAAAATGACGGACACCAAGTCGAATACTAGTAATTTTGAAAATTCTGTTGCCCTTTTGTAGTAAAAAAAAAAAAGTCATGTAGAAAAAATAATCTCTGTGATTTCTCAAACTTGCCCCTGACTTTTAAATTATTAACCAAGACTGCAGGCCAACAAAAACAAGTGCTCTCTGGTAGGACAATATTCAACCTTTTTCCTTTGTACTCAATTTGAGTTTCTTTCCAAACTATGTAAAAACAATCCAGATGAGTAATGTCATGCCAGCAGCGTTATTAAGAAAACAAAAAGATAAATCAACGTGGCAGGACAACATTTGCACTTTATCTTGAAAATCAGTTTCTATGTTCTTGTTATATCATATGATCTTTAAAAAAGTGAAAAATACAGGGCTGGCTTAATAGATGTTTATTGTTGAGGTGGTTTTATAGGTGTTCACACAGTGACTCACAATAAATGAATACTTAAGGTATACTTAAGGTTTAAGGCTATGTAGTTACTGTTTTATAATTCTTAATGATTTTATTTTTGGACTTATGATTTGTGAGTGAAATTTCATGAGTCATCAGAATATATACAGGAGGCTTGAAGCTTCAGCTCTTGTATTATTTTCTCTGCCTCTGCATTTGTTGTATGGGTTCTGAGCTGTCCACTTTCCCACTCCCTGGTACCCTAGGCCAAGTAGTCGCCTATCACTTTCTGTCCTGGCAAGGTCCTGGATGTTAACATAGGCAGTGTCATATTTGGTGCCTGTGTCCCACTGTGTCTCAGTGAAGAACATGGTGGGGGCCACCCCTGCCCTGTGCTGGAAGCACTGAGAGATCTGTTCCAGACTCTACCTCTTGGTGGTGGTCAGTTTCTCTCCCATTCCTGATAGTGGTATTGAGTGTGCCCTAACATAGAGGTTTAAAAGCCTTGGGGATTACCCATTTACCATGAGGTATGGTGTCAGAGCCATTGGTAAAAAATACGTGGTTTTCCCAGTCAGGGCATGGGACATCACTCTGACATCTGGCAGAATGGTTGACCCCAAGTCTTTGGCCTTTTAGTGGAGCAGAGCCCCCCAGTGCATACAAGGGTCTGAACTTGGCCCAGGAACACTCTCGAGGCCAGCAACATGAATGGGGCAATGCTTTCATTCTCTTCAGAGTCTTCCTAAGTAAAGTCTGAGGGTGTCCACTGCTCTGGCTGATATTAAGCACCTTCCCTGGACAAGACACAAAATAGGAATTTTGGAACTTCAGTGATACCATATGCAAATTAAGTGTTCTGAATATTTTCATTTAAAACTGGCCTTGTACAATATAGATTAATGGTTAAAAAAAGTATTCAACCATTTAAAATTTTAATTTTTAGTTATTTAGAATATTAAATAGCAAATAACAACACTCCCATGACACACTGAGAGACTATGAAGAAGGGAAATTTCTCATGAATGACACTTTTCCACTGCTTATTGAACAAGGAGTCCTACATTTTTATTTTGCACTGGGTCCTGTAAAATATGTAGCCATCTGTATGAGTCAGGGATTTTGCTATAGATATTGTGCCTTCACCATATCCTGTCAAAAATGTCCTACCTATGAAACTATTAAATACTGGTAAGTATTCTAAGATAGATCAGTATCATATGCCTTTTGAGCAAGTGATCCTGTTTCATACTTACATGAAAACAGAGTAATAAAATACTGCTTAGGATGGAATAAAGTTTTGCTTATGTGAGCTGACATACTGTGTCATCTTTGCATACTTAAGATGCTCAAGTCAGAAGCCCAGAAAGTGCCCAATAATACCATGAAAGTCACACTGGCATGGAGATGGCAAAGCACATGAATTCTACTCACAACTAAAATCGTTTTAATTTTCTCTCAAGGAGAAGATTGAGAAAAATATTCAACAAAAAACAAGCCTGGCTAAAAATATATAGTGTTTAATTTTTAAGACAAGTACATATGAGACAGAATGATACAGAATAATGGATGAAAGTTTTCTAAATTTGTGTTGTCCAACATATCCAGGTCAGGCACCTTACACTTACATTATTTAACAGTCAATGAGTCTGAATTCGCTTGGAAAACAGAATTATTTGTCAAAGTATGGTGAGTTTTCTTCATAGGTTGTTCTTAGAGGAGCAACATAAATGACTCCTTTCCTACATCAGTATTTCTCAAAGTGTTAGATAGACTACTTTTAAGGGTCACCAAAAAGCTTTGTGGAAATCAAACACACAAATATTTATTGAACACTTGCTATGTTCTGATAGTCATTGGTGATATCATGGAGAAAATAAATTTCTTCCTCGGGGAGTTTATATCCTAGAAGAGGAGTCAGACAGTAAGTATTTAAATAAATACACATAAAATTACTACTGACAGAAAGCTACATGGTGTGAGAAATCTCATAGAATTATTGAATTACTCCCAGAAGGACAGTAACTACTGCTATCAGAGGGGAAAAATTTAACTAATATCTAAAACAGAATTAAGAATTTACTAGGTAAAGTAACAAGGAAAGCAAGTTTCCCATACAAAGAACAACCTGTAAGAAAGAACCTCAGGCAAAAAGAAAGCAAGGAAGTGGCTGGAGCAGGCAGGGGAAGGGGAAGGGTGAGCCTGGCGCAACTTGAGGTGGAAGAAATAGGCAGAGATTAGGTTGTGCAAGGGATGTCTCTGAATCAGCAATATTTCAGGATGATATCTGGGATTCTGCATTTAAGTAACCTAGTAAGAATTCAAATATTTGTATTAATTAAAATATGAGATAGATCTCTGGTGTCAAAAATTCTCTGAAAATTCTGTAAAATTCTCAATGACAGTTTTTGTAGGTACAGTCTTTATGCCTAACCCATTAATATCAAGACAACTGCAAAGGGATACATATCAGTGTTGATACCCACGTTGCAGATCCTGGGCGATGTCCTGGGATAATTTCTCTCTTAACTGTGGCTGGATCCAAAGGCCTGTGTCAACAGCAGTGCTTTTCCTTTTTCTTGTACTCTTGTTAGAATTAACTTTTGTTCTCTTTTTCAAGAATATGTGCTATTAAAATTATTGATGTGTTTTCCATTGTTCAAGATGTTGTGACTTAGATCCTGTTGTAAGCAGTTTGAGATTACTTTTAAACATTACTTTTATGAGTTAGACATTTTTAGATTTCGTGGATGAGTGAGATCATGCAGTATCTGTCTTTCTGTGTCTAGCTTTGTTCACTTAGCAAATTGTTCTCCAGGTTTCTCTATGTTGTTGCAAAAGACGGGGTTACCTTCTTTTTATGAAAGAATAATTCCTCAATATGAAGTATATACATGGAATATAATGGGATATTATTATATTCCATAGCATTCATATGTATGCACATATATATATTATATATATAATATTTTCTGTATTCATACATCAATCCATACTTAAGTTGTTTCTATATCTTGGCTATTATGAATAATGTTGCAATGAACAAAGTGCAGACATCTCCTTGGTATAGTAATTTCTTCTCCTTTGGATAAATATCCAAAACTGGGACTGCTGGTTCATATGGTAGTTCAATTTTTAATTTTTTTTTTTTTTTTTTTTGTAGTTTGGCCGGGGCCGGGTTTGAACCTGCCACCCTTGGTATATGGGGCCAGCGCCCTACTCACAGAGCCACAGGTGCTGCCCCAATTTTTAATATTTTAAGAGAACTCCACATTGGTTTCCATACAATTATCTCAATTTACATCCCCAGCAGCAATGTCTGAGTGTTTCTCCCTTTCATTCACATCCTCATCATTACTGTCTTATTTATAATTGCTATTCCACTAAGTGTGAGGTGACATCTCATTGTGGTTTGGCTTGCATTTTCATGGTGATTAGTAACAATGAGCTCCTTCTCATGTCTGTTAGCCATTTACGTATCATCTTGGGAAAAATGTCTGATGTCTGTTCATGCCCTTTTCTCATGTTAAAATCAAGCTACTTGTTTTTCTTTTTGCTATTGAGGTGTATGAATTTCTTACATATCATAAATATCAACCCTTTGTTGGGTATATGGTTTGCAAGTATTTTCTCTCATTCCGTAGTTTGTCTTTCCATTTTCTTGACTGTTTTCTTTGCTGTGTAGACATTTTTAGTTTGAAGTAGTCCCATTTACTTATTTTTGTTTTTGTTACTTGTGCTTTGGTGCTGCACGTAACAAATCATTGCCAAGACCAATGTCATGGAGCATCTCCTCCATGTTTTCTTCCAGGAATTTTATGATTTCAGATCTAACATTTAAGTCTTAAATACGTTTTGATTGATTTTTGTGTGTAGTGTAAGATAAGAATCCCATTTCACTTTTTCTTTCTTTTTTTCTTTTTTTGCATGTGAATATCCAGTTTTTCCAACACCGTTTATTTTATTTCTTTCCCTGTTACGAATTCTTGTTGCCTTTGTCCAAGCTTGGCTGACCATATATGCATGAGTTTGTTTCTCTGCTTTGCATTTTGTTCCATTGTTCTATGTGTCTACTTTTAAGTCAGAACTCAGAGAGTAGAATAATAGATACCAGGGGCCAAGAGTGGGGGTAATGACAGGGATGTTGGTCAAAAAGCTCAAATTTCTGTTATAAGATGAATAAGTTCTGAAGACCCCATGTACAGTGTGTGAGTATAGTTAGTAGAAGTGTGTTACATACTTGAAATTTGCTAAGAGAGTGAATCTCCAGTATCCTCAGCACAAAGAAAAGAAGGGTAGCTTTGTGAAGTGATGAGCATGCTAACTAGCTTTATGGAGGTAATTATTTTACAATATACACATATACTAAAGGATCATGCTGTATACCTTAAATATATGTAATTTTTATCTGTCAGTTTTACATAGCAGAGCTGGAAAAGTATTGAAAAAATTACTTCTATATAAAATCAATGCATTTGCCATGTTACTGAAGTGATAATCTATGCATAAGGTTTCAGAGGGGAAACACTGCCTAGTTAATATCTTGATTATCATCCCCTGCTCGGCAGGTGCTTTTCATAGTTACTTCCCCTGTAGCAGAAAATACCTCTACTAATGTTACCTGCGTGGCTTGGTAGATTGGTGAATTGTTATTAGCTTCTGAGCAAGGTGTCATAACCTCAGTGAACAACAGCAAAATTCAAAACTCTGGTGTGTCAATGTCAGCCCAGCATTTATTTTCCATAAGCTAGAGGTGGAGGAAAGAAGGCTGCCCAGGGCTCTCCAAGCTGAGCAGGAAAAGGGCAGGCATCAGGGTCAAGACAGCCAGACAGAAAAGTCAGTTTGTCCTTTTCTTTCATTTGTTTACCATGTATATTTTAAAAATCAGACTTCTAAAAAGTCATCAAATAGGAAGGAAATGGAACTCTTCAGATCCATGTAGCTAAGAGGACAGACAGTGAGGGAGCCTGATTTTTAATTTCAAATCAAAGGGGAAGAGCAAACATTGATGAGTCCTCCTGTACCTCTTCGAAGGGTATCACTGACATCATGAATCCCCATTAATTCTGTTTGGAAAGAAGCACCTGACTGCAAAGGGAGTCAATGCTTTTCTTAAATACCTTATAATCATTCTTCAGATTTTAGGCTGATGTCACTTTATTCACAAAATTTCATCGGTAGCACCCCTCCTTACTTTTCTTTTACATGCTTTTATTGTTCCTGTGATTCTGCTAGATTGTAATAAAAAACATTGGTGTTTATAATCCCTGTTTGGGATTACAATTCCTGTTTGGTCAGGAACCATTAATATTTTGCCCCTTAGCCTTAAGACTTGATATAGTATTAGTCCCTGATACATAGAACATGTGCAGAAAATATTTAATGAATAATAGTGAACTTTTAAAGAATGTATATTATAGCGCACATAATGGACTGTATTACATAATTAATCCTCACAACAATCCTTTGAGTCAGGTAAATTTTTTACCCCTTTTAGGGATGAGGAAACTGGGTTTTAATAACATGCCCAGACTCTTAAGACTTGTAAGGCAGACGTGTCCAGAGATTGTATCTAAGTAGGTAAGGAAATTCAGGTAAACAGTATATTTATGGCATAGTTCATGAGAATAACCGGACTCCTAATTTCTGAAGAAATTTGGGAATATCCTCAAGTACCTGCTTGAGAAAATTACTAACACATAATGCTTTCTATTCATAGGTACTTTGAGTAAAGGTACGAGAAGCACAGCACATTTCTTTACCAAAGGAATATTATTCATGTGCACTGTTTAAGATATTAATTATTCCAGATGTTTTTCAAGTAACCAACTGATTATCTCTTAAAATAGAACATAAAGCAAAGTTTGGGAATAGCAGGCAAGCAAGCCTATAAACAAAGTGCTCTTTTAGTTCTATAGTATGATAGACTGAATTTTTTACAGTTTTCACTTTCAAATTTGTATTAATGAGTTGTCTGAACTTGAAGACAGCTGTTAAAATAAGACCATCAATGATGAACGACATATGGAATGAGGACAAAAAATAGGATGTTAAGAGATAATGATCGGGGCTATTAACAAAAAGTGTTAGGATGACAGCCGTTCCACATTCTTTAAATGACATGTGGGGAAATAATGACTCATGGGAGAAATCTATCCTCCTGGAAGCACAGAGAACATCTCATTTCTCAGTGAATAGATTCAAGTAAGAGAGAAGAAAAGAGAGAGTGGGAGATATTCCTGTAGGTCAAATTTTGAATTCCAGATTTGTCACTTCCAATTCCTTCTGAATTGGGCACCTTTTCTATTTCTCATCATCTCACTATTCTTCTCTGTAAAATGGCTTTATCTGGTGAGTTCTCATTAGGCTGAGTGTTTCTGAGTATACATAGATCTACTGGCAATTTGCAGTCAATACGTGTTCAATATGTTCTAATTTTATTCTTTGCTCTTTATTTTAAGACATGCTTTCCAAATACCAGAGTGCTTGTGTTTGATTATCACAATACTTCTATGAGTAGTTACTTAATTTTTCTAGTGAAAAAAGTAGACTTCAAATATATTTGCATTATATGGTATGATGGAGGTAATAAAAGCAAGAGCTACTATTTATTAAGCACATCTGAGTCAGACACTACAGTAAGTCTTTAATGTCCCCAGCCTGTGTGTCATGTGCTCTTGTGCTTCCCATTTAACATGAAACCGAATTGAGACTAGAAGAAAGTGTAACTAGTTTTTCCAAAATTATGTAATTGGTATACAGGAGACCCCAAACAAAACCAGCAATATTTGATCCACACCCCAGTTAAAAGTGTTTGTTGTTATTAATCGCAGTGACCCCATGACTGTATCAATCTTTTACAAAGTGTTTCTACATACCATGCATTTTATTTCTACAATATTGTGGGTGTGTATGACTACTACTGTTTTATGGTCAGATTGTTATAACATTTTATTTGGAACAAATGAAATCGTGATTGCCCAAACAGCTTCCTTGCAACTGGGCACAGTGAGACTGGGGAGACAGGACTTCAGGCATCTCTGGCAGGCGGAATCTACTCAGAAACTTCCTTTTGGGGACACAGGGAGACAGCATGAGACTTCTGGAAACCCTGAGGAAGGCAAAAGTGGCGGAGACTGGGCAAGTGGTTGCATCTGTACGTTCGGTCTGATCCTGTCGGCGGCTGTGGGTGGGGCAACAGTGGGACTGCAGGCTGGAAAGGCCTTGCCTGTGAGCTGTTTGGGTTTCTTTTGGACTTGGCACTCGGTTGAACTGCCTTGGGAGAACTTGGGCAAGAGAGCAGGGGTCTTTGAGTGTTGTCTGGGGCCCTAGACTGGGCCACCGAGCCAGACGGAGCTACCAGTGTTTGGGTATGGGCTGTGTGGAGACATTGTGGGAGAACTGCCCTGGCAAGCTCCACCCTCAGGGTCGCAAAACAAACATCAGGTGGGAGTGAGTAATCTAGTGACTGAGCAGCCTAAAGGCGGGGACTGAGATGCCTTGTAGCCTTAGCCCTCAGGGGCTTAGGGTGAGACCGGTTTTGGCACACTGGGTAAGTGGATAGCCACTTAAGGAGTGATCCCAGCCACAAGCGCTGTCCTGGGAAAGCTTCTGCTTAGCCCAAGTTAGCAATTTAAAGTGTCTCCTAAGCAGGCTGAGGAGGATTTAAGCTCTCCATCCTGCGGGGTTTGAGAAATCATTAGAGACACAGGGTCACTCCCTGCAAAGATCCAGTAACAACAGAGTGATTCTGCCAGCGTGTGATCTGGGAGAGACACCTCCCCAACTCTGAGGACAGTCATAGGCAACAGTGAAAAATAATGATGGGGCGGAATTAACAGAAATCGTGATTGCCCAAGATCATTGCTTAGCTGGGACAAAGCCTGTGTGAGTTGGAATTTTTTTCACACCACAGCTGAGAGACAATTGTGCACATCTCTTCTCAACTCTGCATTTAATGACCTTATGTTGGGAACTTGAAGTCAGCAAGGGTGGGAATGTTTACACCAGAAAAATTGGCAAACACTGCAAATGAGTACTTTCTCTCTCCCCAGAGCTGACTTATCAGTACCCTCATCACTGAGATAGCTTCCTGAGAAGGGTAATCTAAATCAATAGAGGACAGAGAGAATGATTGCTTTTATCGTTTTTAAGGGCATTATTTTTTTCTTTTTTACTTCTAATTTTCATGGTGGTAAGAACTCTTAACATGAAGTCTATTCGCCTGAAACATTTTTAAGGATGCAATGTACTTTTATTGGCTCTAGGTACAATGTTATACAGCAAATCTCTAGTCCGTGTTTATATTGCTTGACTGAAACTTGCATGATTACATTATTGGAGTTAACATGATGTGTTAGTGTGTGTGTGTGTGTGTGTGAGATTTAATGATTGTGTACCCACCTACACCAACTCCTTACCACACTTTAAAGTCTGGAGAAGGCAGGAGTTATTTCTAGTTCACTAATAATGTCAAATACCTAGCCTTTAACTCATAGTAGGTGTTTCAGTGAATGCATTTTGAAAGAATGTGTAACACCTTGACTTGGCAACTGGCATGCTTACATGGAGATTTAAAGCACAATAGTTTTGAAATTCTTTAGTGCCTGGCTTCATACTATAATTTTCCCTTTTAACTTTTTGTTCAAAAAAGTTGAGACTCATGGTTTCGAAAAGAAGTTCTGCCACAGTAGAAAAGAATCAATTCACAAATTTAGAAATTTAGCTCTCTATTTTTTTTTGTCTAAGAATTGCCTTCATATTTTCAAATGGTCGGAAAAAAAGCAAATATAATGATACTTTGTGACACATGAAAATTATAAGAAATTGAAATTTCAGCATCCATAAATAAAGTTTCATTGAAACAAAGTTACACTTACTCATTGATGTATGGTCTATGGCTGTTTTTACTCTATAACTGTACAGATGAGTGGTTGTGAAACAGATCATATGATCTGGAAACCATAAAATGTATACCACATAGCTCTTCTCTGAGAAAGCTTGCCAACTTCTGCTGTAGAGAATCATAGCCTTGTTGCAGTGCGTCCAAAATTGTTGAGATGAATTCTGAGTGAACTGTTCCTTCTGTGGTGAGACAGCTGATTGTAATAGACACTTGACTTATATTGAGACAAGATCTGACTCCCTGTATGTTTTATTAACAATGCCCTAGGTTATAGTGGGCTGAGAACTTGATCCCTGTAGCCAAACTGACATAATGGGAATCCCAGAAAGTTCTGCACCATCTGTGTGTCCTTGAAAAAGTTACATTTTCTTTCTATGCCTCATTGTCCTAATTCTTAGAATTTTTATGAATATTAAATCACTACTAATATTTACGTATTCTTATAGTGGCATAGTAGTTCCTATAGGTAGCATACATACTTTTTTTTTTCCTGAGGCGAGAACTCATTACTTTTAGAATATTCACTGAGGAGTTTCAATTTCTCAAAGACTAGAATTCTTGATGCTATTTACATTTTACTTGTAATGAAACAAAGTTTTCCCTATACTTTATACCCATTGGAGGGAACAGTTTGGCATTAGTGAATACTCTGAGTACCTTTTCTCCTGGGACGTGCAGAGCACAATTTGAAAGGTTCATTCATAGAGAATTATCCTCCTCCTCTCTTCCTGTGACAGAATTTTTGAATCTAAACCATATCTTTTTTCCAGAATGTAAAATAGAATTCATTTTTTCTGCCTTGCTTCCTTCTTTTGATAAATTATAACCAATATGTTGAATGATGCTATCACTCTCTAAAGATAAAACTCTTCCTGTCAGGCACCACAATTGTTTCCGAGGCAACCCAAGTAACTCACAGGGACAAATTTGCTCTCTGTTCTTCTTCCTCACTGGGAGAGAAAGTTTATGTCTAGTACTATCATCATACCTAGGGAAAATGAGACATAAATAATGTCACCTTCCTTCTCACAACTATCTCTGCTGACTCTCTTAAGAGCTATTTTAAAATAAAATGGGGCTATTGTCAAATGAAACATGTTTTCAAGAATTGTATTGAGTTTAACAGGATTGCTACATCTACTTTTCCAAACTCCTGTAAGTCTTAGAACCACACAGTTCTTTACATGAAAAGATGGCCTCTTACAATGTTGGGTAAGGTGTAGTTTTTGAGTGGTGAATGAGCTAGCACTATTTGATGCTAGGGAAGAGGGAGATACAAACAATAAACAAGGAAAAAAAAAACAAACAACTCCTCACATAGTCTAGACCAGTGCCTGCAAACTCATGCTTACATTTTGTTATTTCACCTTGTCCCACTCCAATTTGAAATGCGGGTATCTATACTGAGAGATATAATGAATTTACAAAGTATTAATCATAACAGCAGAACTCAATAATTTTTCTCTGGCTGGTTATGATCTTCTGAGCACTTTGAAATTTAGTATCTAATTCTTTTCCCTCAGCGTTTTAAATAAAAGTTGTTCCCCTGTGTCTGTCCAGTCACCAGGAGGGCAGTCAATCTGGATGAGCCCAAGGAGTTCTGGTGCTGCCAGAAGCCATTACTGCTTAGGGATCTCCATCACACTCATACTCCGTCCTCCAACTTTGATCTCACTCTTGAACTCACTACCTCTTTCTTTCCAGCTTATAACCTTTATGTGAAAAATCATAGGTACATACACAAAAGGTTTGACCAATATCCTAGGTTTATTCAGCAAGAATAAAACATGAAGTCATAAACCTTGTTAGGATTAGTAGTTTATGAAGGAGGGAGGATTTTGAGTTTTATGAAATGATATCTATTTGTTTTGCAAATGATTTACATGGTCCTTCACTACAACCCAACCATATTTCATCACATGTGTTCCTGGTCCTGTTCTCCTTGTATCTTCCCTCTGCTGACCGGATTCTCAGTAGTTTTGTGAGCTCAAGCACTGTTTCCCTTACATGTTTATATTCATCTGTCATTATAGTGCTTGGCACAGACTAGGTGTTAAAATATGTTTGTTTATTAATTTTTATTTATTTATTTTTTATTTTTTTATTGAGTCATAGCTGTGTACAATAATTCAGTCAAGGAGTACAGTGTGTGGGCTTCACATACAATTGGAGATATTTTTATCAACCTGATTAATATAACATTCATGATATTTTCTCATTTACT
>CAUYRH010074712.1:0-13420 GCA_963574655.1 Perodicticus potto
AGAAGAATATGTTCCAGCTCCATCCATGTAAACACAAAAGAGGTAAAGTCTCCATCTTTCTTTAAGGCTGCATAGTATTCCATGGTATACATGTACCACAATTTATTAATCCATTCATGGGTCAATGGGCACTTGGGCTTCTTCCACGACTTTATGCCCTTTTTTTGAAAACCATTGAATGAGTGCTCATCTGTTTTTATGCACCACACCTGCCAGGCCCAGATTATCTTTCTAGCCCTATATCTACTTCCTTCCATCCAAGCAACACACCCTGTGCTCCACACAAACTGGCTTACTCATTCTTCAAACAGGAGGACTTTTGTCCATATTATTCACTTTGCCAAAAGTGCTTTTTTCTCCCGTCTCACAGCTGTCAAAATCAGATGCACCTGAACTAGGCCCTCTCATATTGTAACATAACTTTTTGCAGTGACAGGAGTTAAAAAGTGCCTCCCCTATGAGCTAGCAGTCCTGATTGTGATAATTTAGCCTATAAAATATTTGCCATATGTATATATAATAGGCATGTACAACTATGTTCAAAGCAGCATTCCTTGTAACAGTCAAATATTGGAAACGTTTTAAACAGATGCAACTTTGAAAAAATAGAGAGACATATACTGACATGGAAAATTGGCTACTGAGCGTAAATTATTATTCCATTTCTTATAAATAAGTGTGTATGTGTATATACATAAAATAAAATTCAAAAATGTACACATCAAAATGTGGAACAATGGTTATTAGGGGTGGGGTGTAAAGTTATGAATGACTTTTATAATGTACTTTTTAAAAAATGTTAGCATTTACTCATATTGGGTAATGAATTCACTGGTGTTTATTATACTATTCTTTAATATTTTAAAATAAAATAAAAACTGGAAAAGTGAAGTGTTGTATCTTAAATCTATACTTGATTGTCAAGTATGCATTGATATTTATCAGGACAAGAATGCTAAAAGAGATTCTTCTCTTATGGCACCTTGGAGTGATAGTCCATAAAATATTTTAATTCAAGGGCACCAAATATTTCTGCTGATAGAATACTTCTTACCACATGTGGGTTTCTTTCTGCATGCAAATGTCATTGAATTTAATGTGTGTGTATGGTTGCACCCACCTAACAGGGAAGCATTTGAGTGGACGCCATATTTTTACATATAATTAAGACTGAGTCCGTTTGACTTGTGTGTAAATCATCAAGTGAAATGAGTTTGATTCATTTTTATATGCTTATTTTTAATGGAGACCAAAGAGACATAAATGGTATGTTTGTTTTGTGGTGGTCTAGGTGATGTCAACGGTACACAGATGTCCTTCAATCTGGAGGAAGACATGACCACGTAAATAGACACTTTCCTTACTATCATTAAACTTTTTTTTTAACACTCGAATAGGAGCAATGTTTAAAATTTTGCATTGTCAAAATAGAAACTTGAAGTTTCAAGAATAATACCTTTGTTAGTTTTCCAGGAAGATACAATGTAGAGTTTTTGTAGGAAAAGAAATTTGCTGCATAGGATGTACTGATGTTAAGGTTAAGCCTAAAATAGACGTATGTATGCATTGATTAAGTATTGCATATCATGTATAGGGAAATTAGAGGAGTTTAAGTAAAGTAAGAATTATTATTTTCAATGGCTTATAAGTATTAGTTTGCTTCCTAGATGTTTTTAGTTATGATATGAAAATATCATCAGCCAACAGGAATTTTTTAAACTTAACATTTGATTCTAAACAATGACATAAGATATCTCAGAATAAATGCAATTCTAACCTTAATTCACCTTGGGAAATTTTTCTGTTAATGATTTACATATCTTGAAGTTTATTCCCCAGAACAGCTTATGATAGATGTCCAAAGGTATGTGTTGGTGAATCAGAAGATAATGATTCTACATTATCCTGTAATAAAATGGTAGATCTGAAGAAAATAGAGATATTTGGTCATATTTTGAAAGATGAGAAGTGAATACTCCCAAATATTCCTGTGGAGAGGCATAACTTTTTTATTGGGGAAAATAAAATGGAAAGTCTTATACTCATCATATTAAGTGCTTAAATCTAAATACAGGGTGGCCATAAATTTCCTGTGCAATTTAAAATTTCACACTATTGTAAATTGCACACGAACCTTATGTCCCACTACCCCTGGTATATTTTGAGTACACATGCACTGATTATTTAAAATATGTTCATTGATTCTCAAAGCATGAGTTATGCTTGTTAAAGGAATTTCTTTTTAGCTGTCTCTTGCTACACCAAGTGCTATAAAACCTGGGTAATAATTAACTATTGAATTATTTATAAAATTTAATGTTATAATTACATCTTTCATGATAAAATACATTGTATTTTATGTATTATGTTTCATTGTAAATTACAACTACTGAGTTATCTATTAACTAAAATTTAGGGTTCAAATTACATCTTTCATGATAAATACATTGTAAATTCCAGAGTGAGGGTTGGGGAAGATTTGTTTTTCAAGGTTCCTGATAGGTGGCTCCCTGAATTATGAACAATGACAAGAAAGACTGTTTACTCGATAGCCATCTTTATATCTTCTGCATGCTTCATACATACTTTTAATATGACTATTTGCCTTCAACCTAAAAATTGTTTAGTGAAGCCCAAGAATTATTTGCTTTTTTAAAATGTGAAGTCTCAGAGCAAGAAAACATTAATTCAGCATTTCTAGATTGATCAAGAGTCTGGTGTTAGATGATGCTTACATTTCTTATTGTTAAAGTTTAAACAGGAAGGTGTACTAGTTGATTCATTAAGCATTTTATAATAACACATGAGAGCCAGTTGGGCACATGCTACTTGTCTCTTGGCATATGAACTCTGCCAGATTAATAACCCAAAGGCCAAGGGACCATTTTCACCTCTTGGTTCTACTTTCTAAAAATTTTGTCACTTCTTTCCATTCCCCAGTGTGCAAAGAACACCCCATCATGCTCATCAACTGATGCTGATGTAGTGAAAGAGACAGGACCACAAAGGAGGATCTTACCTGATGCTGGGATTCCCCCTGCACACCACACAGCCTTTCACAGTCACTGGCATTCTCTGACTGCTTACTATGTGCTAGGCACTGGCCCAAGAATATTTCACACATGACTATATTACTAGTCTTATCCCCTTCACCAATTAGAAAACTGAGGCTTGGAAATCTTAGCTTGGCTAAGATTGCATAAATAGCAGTGAAGAAAGGAGTTGGGATTTAAGCCGAAGCAGGAACCACTCTTAACCATTCTACTATATTGGTGCAGACATACTTGGATGCTGACCATCCATACTGTTGGTAACAACCCCTTCTTATTTGTTGAGAATGGCAAAATACCCAGATAACTGAAAAAATAAGACTGCGCAGTCTGTTTGGGAAAGATGCATGGATCTGCAAAAGCGTGTGTGTGCAGTGTTCTTGCTGTTTTTCAGGTATGCCTATTACTACAGTGGAATCGGTGCTGGTGTGCTTGTGGCCGCTTACATCCAGGTTTCATTTTGGTGCCTGGCAGCTGGAAGACAAATATACAAAATTAGAAAACAATTTTTCCACTCTATAATGAGCCAGGAAATAGGCTGGTTTGATGTGCATGATGTTGGGGAACTTAACACCAGGCTCACAGAGTAAGTACCTAGTTTAATGTTAAACTTGGTTCTTATTCTTAATGCAATAGATGTCATCCCCTATTAGGAAATGTTAGCGCGTCACTCAGAAGTAATTACGAGACTGAATTCCTCTGAGCAGTGATCATGTCTTATGCATCCTTTTGTTCCCAGTGCCCTGACAAGGCACGAGGGGACCTGCATGACTAGCACTGAATGAGGGATTTGTCTTTGGTGGAATGAAGAACTCCTCTGAGAATGAACAGTAGAACAACAACAAGATGCTTTCTGGAGAGATAGTTGTTTTGAAATTTCTAGGTTGAATTCTTCTTGAGTACTCCATGCCCATTTCCTGAGGCTGCGCGCACTATGGATTTTTGTTGTTAATAGCAAGTATCCTACTAGAAATTGATAGGTTGTTGTTGTTAATAACCAATAACCTAATAGAAAGCCACACCCTAACAAATAAAACAAGCATATATACAAGAGACCCTAGATATAATCTAACCCACGCTCGTAGCAAAACAAAACAGGATCGAGGAGAAAAGTTCTGTGTTTATAATCCTGATGTTTATTTCTAACACTATTCTTTTAGTGATGTCTCCAAAATTAACGAAGGAATTGGTGACAAAATTGGAATGCTCTTTCAGTCAATGGCAACATTTTTCACTGGTTTTATAGTAGGATTTACACGTGGTTGGAAGCTAACTCTTGTGATCTTGGCCATCAGTCCTGTTCTTGGAGTGTCAGCTGCTCTCTGGGCAAAGGTAGGTGAAGCCTGTGAATCCAGATGTTGACTCTGGATTCAAATGGAACTGTAAATGGAAGGGTCTTTTTACCGTGTGATGATCTTAATTCTGGATGTGTTACTTGCTGTAACATTTTCTGTTCAAAATCAGCCAGATGAACATATCCTGCCTCACCGAGTACTAGGACTGCTGCGGCTCCATGGTGTTCTTGGTTGGTGTGGATTATTTGGGGGATGGGATGAGCAAGAAGGAAGTAACTCTCATAGCTATCTCATTTTCTGCCTTCATTAAAAAAAAAATAAACTTACAGAACTTGAAGGAGCTATGTAGCAGATGATACCCTCTTGACACAGTAAGTAGAAATTCAAGTTCAGTGTATCAAAGCACATGTGTCCCATTCAATTAACATTTTAAAATTTTTTAATGTTTTTGGTTTGATAGAGTTTGTTTAATTTGTAAATTGATTTTATAGTTTTGTAAGCATTGTTAATAGTTCTACATTTATACAATATTTAAATTCCTTGTTATAAAAATAATTTAAGAATATAGGTGATTTCTGGTCCCACACGCACATAAATTCTTAGTCACCACTTTTTTCTCCCATCGTGAAGGCAAAGCGGTAGAAACAGCTCTCTCCACTTCTGCATACATGCCTCCAACAATCTTGAAACCTTATTTTCCCTTTCAAGGTGGGCATGGTATTAATTTTAAAGTTATATGATGTAAGAGAGGGTTTGTTTGTAGAGAGATTGGCCCAGTATGTAATTTTTGTTGAGTTCAACATAACTTAGACAAGGCATTACGAATTCATATAGTGGAAGGATATAAGTAATAAAAGGCCAACCAACGCCAAGCCTAACACAAGTCAGGCAGTAAGTATTAAGTTCTATAAATTTTATACCATAGGATGGATGATGTTTTGTTATTGTAAATAATAACTGTCATTTATTGAGCGTGTACTATATCAGGCATCCATGTATATGTGTTATTTTTCTGACTATAGACATTATCTCATTCTGTAGAGAAAGAAATAGAAATTCTGAGGACTATTAATTTTTTGCTCAGAGTAACACAAGATTTAAATATTTCCTGGTAGTTATCTTTTAACCAATATTTGGTAAAAGCTTCCTATTAATTGATTTTTCTATATAGTAGAATATTTAGCAAGTTAGGTGGCAAGTTCTTAGCATGAGTATTTGTTGAAAAACTATTTTGAATGTACTAATGTCCATTCTAGTTAAGATAGAAAAACAGACCATAAGTTAATCTTTTAATAATTAATTATGGATTGCCTCAGATACTATTTATTTAGTAAAAAGCTGGCTAGAGAACTAAATTTTATTCCCCACCTTACCATAAACTTTTGATTTGATTTTAGACTAATTTCTTAAATTCTCTGGTTATCAGCCATATTAAAAATGAAATGTGGCCCAGTGTGGGAATCCTCTTTTACCTTGAGAGCCTGAGTCTCCTCCCAACTGGGAGGCAGAAGCAAGCAAGTGTAAAGGAAGGGACCCTGTCACAGCAAGAAGCCTGTCTCAGGGAGCCCCTTTGTACCTATTAGCCCAAGATGCTTTTTCCTTGCCCAAGGACACTGGAGCATCTAGAAGACACTGGTCGGGGAAACCACCACCCTCTGCCCTTGCCCAGAGATATACAGCAGTCTGACCTTGAGAAACTACTTCCACCCCCTCAGGTAGCAGAAGCAAGGGCCAATGGGAATCTAGCCTCTTCAGGTAGACCAAGGTGACCAAAATAATGCCATAAAAGCTCTCAATATGAAACTGCCTCTGGAACCACAGCTCACAAAAGTAGGCAAAGAACAGCATGCTAAACATAAACTGCATGACTGCCTGCAAAAATAAAAGATTTAAATAGGACTGAAAACTCCAAAAATAATAGAATGTTTGGGATATAATAGAAAGAAAGTCACCTGTCGTGCCAAGAACCAAGAAAATCACAATTTGAATGAGGAAAAAAAATTAAGTGACACCAACACTGAAATAATACAGACCATGATTTTAAAATAGCCTTCATAAAAATACTTGTCTAATCAATTACAAGTTCTTTTGGAATAATGCTAGAAAATATCCAGCAGAAAAATAGAAGTTATCAAAAAGAACAATTGAAAGTAGAGAACAGGCTCAGCACCTGTGGCTCAACGGGCTAAGGTGCCAGCCACGTACACCTGAGCGGGCGGGTTCGAATCTAGCCCAGGCCCGCCAAACAACAATGACAACTGCAACCAAAAAATGGCCGGGCGTTGTGGTGGGCGCCTGTGGTCCCAGCTACCTGGGAGGCGGAGGCAGGAGACTTGCTTGAGCCCAGGATTTGGAGGTTGCTGTGAGCTGTGATGGCACAGCACTCTATCCAGGGTGACAGCTTGAGGCTCTGTCTCAAAAAAAAAAAAAAAAAAAAGAAAGTAGAGAACAGACAGATGCAGTGAAAGTAAGAATTATGCTGGATGGGCTCAGTCTAATGAGTTGGAAATGATGGGATAGAACCAGTGAAGCTGGAGATAGGACAATGGAATTCACTCATTCTGAAACAGAAAATAAAACGATCTTCAGGGACTTGTGGGACAATAACGAAAGGTTCGACATTTGTATCATCAGAACTCCCAAAGAAAAGGAAAATAGAGTAGAGCCGAAGGGAAGTATGTGAGGAAATAATGGCTGAAAATTTCCCATATTTGATAAAGGAAAAGTCTTCAGGTCCAAGAAGCAGAGCTAATTCCATAAGGGATAAAACCAAAGAAATCCATACCAAGGTACCTCATAATTAAACTGTTGAATACTAAAGGCAAGAACATATTGAAATCAGCCAGAGAAAAGTAACATATTTCCTATAGGGGAATGCCAATTTGAATAACAGCATATTGCTCAAAGCCACAAATGTTACAAGTGCCATGATGTTTATGAAGCGTTCAAACAATTGCTGAGTGTGAACAATATATACAGTAAAACTATTCTTCAGGAGAGAGCAGGAAGTAAAAGTAGTCTCAGATTAAACAAAACTAAAAAAACTTTTTTCACAGGTATATTTACTGCTAAAGATTGGCTAAATGAAATTTTTCAAACAGAAAAGACATAATAAAAGAAATATCGGAGCATCAGGGAAGGAACAACAGAAATATGGTCATACACAATAAACTTTCCTTTTCCTCATGTGATTCATAAATCATGTTTGATGATTGAATCACTACTTGTAAGTGGTATATGTTGATACCAGTAGACTCTTGTAAGTCAAATAGGAATAATACAATACCCAAAGAAGCCATTATGAACCCCTTGCAAAAAGATACATTCAAAACTACTATAACTAAAGCAAGATAGAACCCTAAAAATTGACCAGGTAATCTACAGTAAAACAAGAAAAGAGAGAGGAATAAAAACTAGAGGAAACAAGTAGAAAACAAACAATAAGATGGAAGACTTTAAGGGCTGACATATCATTAACTACTTTAAATGTAAATGGTTTAAATACCCCAATCAAAAAAAATGGCGTAGTATATTAAAAAAAATATAATTATATGTTGTGCACAAGAACTTCAAATTGATTAGAAGTAATAGTATGGAAAAAGATACCATAGAAATATCTACTTTTAAAAAAGAAATGGCTATATGAATATTTGATAGTATAGACTTGAAAGCAAAGAAAATTGCTAGAGAAAAAGAGGAACATCATATAAGGATAATAGGGCCAACCCACCAGGAAGGAATAATGACTCTAAATATGTATGCATCTAATAACATAGCCTCAAAATACATGAAATAAAAACAGAATTGAAAGAAGAAATAGGAAAATACACAATTATATTTGGATACTCAAATAAACCCACTCCCCAAATAACTGATAGGCAACTAGACAGAAAATCAATGTAGATATAACAACAAGATCTAATGGCATTTATAGAACATTCTATTCAACCACAAGATACACATTAATCTTTTATTTGTAAGTGCTCAGGAAACAGTCACTAAGATAGATCATATCCTTGACCATGAAAACTCAACAGATTTAAAAGAATGAAAACAGGGCGGTGCCTGTGGCTCAAAGGAGTAGGGGGCCGGCCCCATATGCCGGAGGTAGTGGGTTCAAACCCAGCCCCGGCCAAAAACCGCAAAAAAAAAAAAAAAGAATGAAAACAATAAACTGTTTTTTTTCCTGACAAAAGTGGCATCAATGTTTTGTTTTGAGAAAACAAAATCAGAAAATAAAACAATCTCTAAATGTAGGAATTAAACCACAAACCTTTAAATAACCCATAAATCATACAGGAAGTTTCAAAGAAAAAATTTAAAAACACATAGGACAACATATAAAAATATTTGGAAAGCAGCTGAAGAAGTGCTAAGAGAGAAATTTATAGCATTAAATGTTTATATCAGGAATAAGAAAAGGTCACAAATCAATAACCTAAGTTCCTATCTCAAGTAAGGAGAAAAAGAAAAGCAAAATAAGACCAAATCAATCAGAAGAAGGAGATAAGAGAGCTAGGTACAGAAACCAATGAAAATTGAAACTAGTAAAGAGTAAAGAAAATCAGTGAACCAGAAAACATTATTCTTCACAAAGAAATAAATAAATGAAATCGATAAACCTCTAGTGAGACTGACAAAAATAGTAAGAGAAGACAAAAATAGCCAATGTCAGGAATGAAGCATGAGATATGACTACTAATCCTGCAGACAGTGGAAATCTAAGAGAGTGCTATGAACAACTTTGTGCTCCTAAATTTGACAATTTAGGGATTGTCCTTGATAACCACAAATTACCAAAAGTCAGTGAAGATGAACTAGACAATTCAAATAGCCTTATGACCGTTAAAGAGATTCAATTTGTAACTTTAAAGTTCCTAAAAAAGAATTCACCAGGCCTAGAAGGTTTCATGGGAAAATTCTACTAAACATTTGAAGAGGAACTACCATGAGTTTATATAATCACACGCAGGAAAAAAAGAAGAGGAAACACTACCCAACTTATTTTATGAAGCCAGTATTAATGTGATACCAAAACCAGACAAAGGCCATACCAAAAAAGAAAACTACAAACTGATACCTTTCGTGAACTTAGAATAAAACTCCTCAATAATATATTAGCAGTCCATCAAATCTAGCAATATACAAAAAGAATTATATATTGTGACTAAGTATCATTTGTTCTAGCTATACAATTCTGGGTCAACATTTGAAAATTGATTTAATGTAATTTACCACACCAGCAAGCTAAAGAAGGAATCCTATATGATCCTATTGATCCATATGTCAAACCATATGATCATAATCCTATATGATCATATCGATTGACAACAGTAAAAACATTTACGAATATCTACCATCTTTTGACTAAAAACTCCCAGCAAGTTAAGTGTAGAGGGTTGTTACCTTAACTTTGCAAAGACCCGTTATCTAATATCGTGCTTAGTGGTGAAAGACTATTTTCCTCCAAGATTAAGACAAGACTTTCTTACTACTATTTTTTCACCAAAGACTGCTTTCCTCCAAGATTAGGAATAAGACAAGACTCTCTTACTACTCTTTTTTCACTCTTTTTTCTTTTTAGAACTTCTAACTACTACAGTAAGGCAAGAAAAATAAACGAAGGCGTAAAGATTGGAAAGGAAGGAAGAAAATTTTATTTATAAATAGCATGATTTTCCATGTAGAAAATCTCAAGGGATCTATAAATAAATCCCTCCAGTTTAGAAAGGTCACAGCATACCACATCAATTGCATTTTTACACACTGAGAATGAACAGAGACCAAAAGTTTAAACTCAGTATCATTTGCAATCATTCCAAATAAAATTAAATGCTTTGCATACACTTAACAAGACACAGGTGGAAGTTATACACTGAAAATTACTAAATGCTGATAAGAGAAATCCAAGGAGACTAAAGAAATGGAAGGAGACTTACTGTATTCATGGATTAGAAAATACCACATAGTAAAGATGTCAAACTGATTATAAGAATTCCTGTGAGGTTGTTTTGTAAACACAGACAGGAAAGCTTATTTGAAACATTATATGAAAAGACACATGTCCTAGAACAGCTAAAACAGTCTTGACAAAGAAGAATAAAATGGGAGGAATAAGTGAACCTGATATTCAAGCTCATCATTTAACTATAGGAATAAAGATGTTGGTAGTGGTGGAGAATTGACACACAGATGAATGAAACAATAGAGAAAACCCAGAAATAGACCTGTGCACAGATGCCTAGCTAATTTTTTTTTTTGAGACAGAGTCTCACTATATTGCCCCTGGTAGCTGGCATCACAGCTCACAGTAACCTCAAACTCTAGGGCTCAAGCAATTCTCTTGCCTCAGCCTCCCAAGTAGCGGGGACTACAGGCACCCGCCACAACACCCAGCTATTTTTTTGTTTTGTTGTAGTTACCATTGTTGTTTAGCTGATCCAGGCCGGATTCGAACCCACCAGCCTTGGTGTATGTGGCTGGTGCCATAACCACTGTGCTACGGGCGCCAAGCTGGCCTAGCTAATTTTTAACGAAGGTGAAAAATACTTCCATGGACGAAGGGCAACCTTTTCAACAAATAGTGCTGGAGTTAAGAACAACAACAACAACAGCTAAACTTCATGTTTATATAAGTATTTACTCAAAACGGATTACAGAATTAAATGTAAAACATAAGCCTATAAGAGTTTTAGGGAAAAAAATAGAAAATCTTTGAGATATATAGTCCTGGCAAGGGTTCTTAGACTTGACATCAAGAACTTGTTTCTTAAAAGAAAAACTTAATAAATTATACTTAATCAAAATTTAAAACTTTTACTCTGTGAAAGCCCGTGTGAAGAGAATGAAAAGACAAGCTACAGACTGGGAAAGTATATACAAAATGCGTATCTGACAAAGAAGTAATATCTAGCGTGTATAAAAAAAGTCTCAAACCTGAGCAGCAAAAAAGCAAATCCAATTAGAGTATGGGAAAAAGACCTAAGCAGACATTCCAGGAACGAGGTAGATAGACGGCAAGTAAACACATGAGAAGTTGTTTAGCGTCACTGGCCATCGGTGAAGTGTAAACTAACCGCATTAATGGCTGTCACCACAGATTTATCAGAATAGCTAAAATAAAACATCATGAAACAGCAAATGCTGAGAAGAATGCAGGCAAATGGGATCGCTCGTGGATTGCTGGGGGGAATTGCCATGGTATAGTCGCTCTGGAAGACTGTTTTGTGGTTTGTTATAAAATTAAACATACAACTACCCTTCAATCCAGCAGCTACATTCCAGGGTATTTATCTAAGAGAAAAGAAAATTATGTTTACATAAAAAAGTCTGTATACAAAAGTTTATGGCAGTTTCGTTCATAACAGCTCCAAACTAGAAACAATCTAGCTCTCCTTCAACAGTTGAATGGTTAAGGAAACCTGGTATGCATGGAATACTACCCAACCATAAAAAGGAAAGAACCACTGATACACGCCGCAACCTGGATGAATCTCCAAAGAATTATGCCGGGTGAAAGAAAAATCCCCAAAGGGAGTCATATAGCATATGATTCCATTTATATAACATCCTCAAAATGACAAAATTGTAGAGATGACAACAGATGTGTGGTTGCTAGGTTCCTGGGACTCAAGGGTGATGGGGAGAGGAGGTAGGGACAGAAGTGACTTATAAAAGGCAGTAGGAAAGACTCTCATGTCTACAACACCAATTTAAAAATCGGTGTTATGCACCGTACTGTACTCCTAGCTACTCAGGAGGCTGAGGCTATTTGGGAGGCTAAGGCAGGAGGATCACTTGAGCCCCGGAGTTTGACGTTAGAGTGTGTTATGATCACACCTCTGTACTGCAACCTGAGCAGCAGAACTAAACCTGGTTTCCAAAAATAAATAATTATTATAAAGAAATAGGGTTTTATAGCACAAGAAATCCTTGTGATGGAACTGTTGTGCATCATGGCTGTGGCAGTCAGAGGAATCTATATTAGCTAGTAACATTGCTTAGAACTAAATACACATCCCCCCCCCACACACACACAAGTGCATACAAAACTGGCACCTATCAATAGCACTGATGGATTATATCAATGTCAAATTTCTGATTTGGATATTGTTCTGTAGTTTCTAAGATGTTAGCATTGGGGACACTGGCAGAGGAATATGTGGGTCTCACTATATTGATTTGTACAACTGCATGTGGATCTACAGTTATCTCAAAACAGAATTTGTTTTAAAAACAGCACTTGAACTAATCTCAAAACAAAATCTACATTGATAAATGAAAAATAACATAAAAATATAGATCAAAATTGCTATAGTGGGGTGGCGCCTATAGCTCAAGCGGCTAAGGCGCCAACCACATACACCAGAGCTGGCGGGTTTGAAACCGGCCTGGGACAGCCAAACAATGACAACTCCAACCAAAAAATAGCTGGGTGTTGTGGCAGGCCTGAGATCCCAGCTACTTGGGAGGCTGAGGCAAGAGAATTGCTTAAGCCTAGGAGTTTGAGGTGGCTGTGAGCTATGATGCTTTGGTACTCTACCCAGGGCTATAGCTTGAGGCTCTGTCTCCAAAAAACAAAAATTCCTATAGTGGTTCAAAATACTGCTTCTGGCTCAGCACCTGTGGCTCAATGGGCTAAGGCACCAGCCACGTACACCTGAGCTGGCGGGTTCGAATCCAGCCCGGGCCCGCCAAACAACAATGATGGCTGCAACCAAAAAAAAATGACTGGGCTTTGTGGCGGGTGCCTGTAGTCCCAGCTACTTGGGAGGCGGAGGCAAGAGACTCACTTGAGCCCAGGAATTGGAGGTTGCTGTGAGCTGTGATGACACCGCACTCTACCCAAGGTGACAGCTTGAGGCTCTGTCTCAAAAACAAACAAACAAACAAAAACCCCCCAAAATACTGCTTCTGAATATGTTAATTTGAATAATACAAAATTGCCTATGTCAAACAGTTTTTTTTTTTTTTTTTTTGTTTTTTTTTTTTTTTTTTGACAGTGCCGCAAGCTGGCGCCCGGGGTAGGGTGCCGTGGCATCACCGCTCACACCAAACACCCATTCCGGGGCTCAA
>CAUYRH010074713.1:0-12862 GCA_963574655.1 Perodicticus potto
AATTAAAAGTCAACCTTTCATTTGATCCCACAATGTTGTTACTAGGTATTATCCAGAAGAAGAAAAGTCATTTTGCCACAAACACATTTGCACCAGAATGCTTATGGCAGCTCAATTCATAATTGACAAGTTGTGGAAGCAACTGAAATGCCCATCATCCATTAAATGGATCAACAAACTGGCATATGTATACCATGGAGAACTATACAGTGATCAGATAAGTTGAAGGCTCTGTGCTTGTAGCTCAGGCAGCTAGGGGGCCAGCCACATACACCAGAGCTGGCAGGTTCAAATGTAGCCCAGGCTAAAAAGTATCTGGGTGTTGTGGCAGACACCTGTAGTCCCAGCTACCTGGGAGGCTGAGTCAAGAGAATTGCTTGGGCCAGGAGTTTGAGGTTCCTGTGAGCTGTGACGCCATGCCACTCTACCCAGTCTACCCAGGGTGACAGCTTGAGACTCTGTCTCATAAAAAAAAAAAAAAAAAATGAAGACTTTCTGAAACTTTTTATGTTTACCTGGATGGAGTTCAAACACATTCTTTTTAGTAACTCAAGAATGGCAAAAAATATATCCAAAGTACTCAATACAAATATGGAAACTATTATATAAACAATTACATGTCCACATGAACAATAAACAAATATAATCTAGCAAGGGGAAAGGAAGTAGAGGGAGAGGGGTGGTGGAAGAAGGAGGTGGAGGGCAATTAGGGAGAGCAGGGAGGGTGATTGGTGGAATTTCACCTAATGTACACAATGTGAGGGTGTTCAGCACCCCCCAGTGAAGGGCTTAACTACGATCTCAACTTCAGTTTGGAAGTTAGAACAATCTAACCTAAAAATTTGTACCCTAATATTAATTTATAGTTAAATAAACAAATGTAATTGATATGTATAAACTGATATTTTGTTCAGATAGTTTACTAAATTCATATTTTTTATTGTGATAGAATACACACAACATAAAATTCACCATTAACAATTTTAAAGTGAAAAATTAATTGTTTTTAGTATATTCACAGAATCATGCAACTATCAACACTACCTAGTTTCAGAACATTTTCATCATTCTACAGAGAATCCCTATATCTCTTATATTCTATCCTCAGCATCCCTTTAAACCACTTATCTTATTTCTGTCTCAATTAATATGGTCATTCTGAAAATTTATAAGTTAACTTATTATTATACTTCACCTTTCATGTCTCATTTTTTTTGCTTACATCATTACTTTATTTTAATGAGACAAAGTCTCACTTTGTCATCCTGGGTAGAGTGCAGTGGCACCATAGCTCACAGCATCCTCTAACTCTTGGGGTCAAGCAATCCTCTTTCTTCACCCTCCCAAATAGCTGGGACTACAGCTGCCCACCACAATGCCCAGCTAGTTTTTCTATTTTTAGTAGGGACAGGGTATGTCTTTTGCTCAGGCTTGTCTTGAACTTCTGAGTTCAAGCAATCTACCTGCCTGGGCCTCCTGGCATGCTAATATTACAGGCCTGAGCCACCACACCCAGACCACTTAACATCATATTTTAAAAATATATTTTTGTTGTGCCATGAATTACTAATTCATTTATTTTCTTGACCGAATAATATTCCATTCTGGATATACCATCTTCTGTGTATCCATTCATCAGCTGTTTCCACTTTATTAATAAAGCGGCTCTGAACATTTGTATGTATGTTTTTCATAAATATATATTTCATATTTTGTGGATATATACCAAAAACTGGAATAACTAGGCCATATGACAACTCCATATAACTATTTGAGGAACTGCAAAGTGATTTTCAAAGTATCTGCATCATTTAACATTTCCATCAACAATGTATAAGAGCTCTAATTTTGCTACATTCTTGTCAGGATTTGTTATTATTTTTGAGTATTATACTTTTTGGTTATACTTTTTGAGTATAGCCATTCTGGTGGACATGAAGTGGTATCTCAATATGGATTTGCTTTGCATTGCTCTAATGACTAATGATGTTGAGCATTGCTACATTATTTGATGGCAATTTGCATATTCTATTTAAACAAATGGCTATCCAAGTCATTTATCCATTTTTAATTAAGTTATTTGACTTTTTGTTGTTGTGATGTAAGAGTTCTTTGTATATCCTAGATACTATGGCCCTATCTGACATCTGATTTACAATTGTTTTCTCCCATTTTGTGGTTTCTCCTTTTACTTTATTGATAATGTCCCTTAAAGCACCAAGGTTTCTTACTTTGATTGCCTTATTTTTCTTTTCTTGCTTATGGTTTTTGTATCATATCTAAGAAACCATTGTGAGATTCAAGTCTCAAAGGTGTGTACCATTAAGGTTTATTTTTTATACTTAGGTCTTTGATTCATTTTGAATTAATTTTTGTATATGATGTGACGTAAGGATTTACCTTCATTCTATTGCTCATACATATGTGATTGTCCCAGTAGCATGTTTTGAGAATACTATTCATTCCCCACTAAACTGCTTTCACATCTATTTCACAAACCAATGGCCAGAGAATATGGGTTTACTTATGGACTGTCATTTTGTCCTATTGAAGAGTTAAAGTATTGGTGTATATTTAATCTTTTGCTTTTTGTTTGTTTGTTTGAGACAGTCTTATTCTGCTAGCCTCAGCTAGAGTGCAGTGGCATCATCATGGTTCACTACATGGGTTGAGATCCTCCTGCCTCAGCCTCCTAAATAGCTAGGACTATAGGTGCATGCCACAACATTGGCTAGTTTATTTTTATTTTTTTGTAGATACACAGTCTCTGCTCTTGCTCTGGCTGGGCTCTGAACTCCTAGCTTCAGGCTATCCTCCCTCATTAGCTCCCCAGTGGGATAGGATTACAGATGTGAGCCATGATGCCAGGCCTACTTAATTTCTTAATTGTTTCCTGGTGGATGACATTTAGCATTATAATTTATAACAAGTATATTTAACTTGATTTTAGAGTTTTTATCTAGTAAGTCCAATATCTGAATTTCCTCAGTGATAGTTAATATTATTTATTCTATGTACTTAGTGTTTCTTTGCATGCCTTATAATTTTTATTGAAATTTAGATATTTTATATATTATACTGTGGCAATCCTGGAAATCATATTCTCCCTCCTCCCCAGGGTTTCTGGTTGTTGCTGCTTGTTTTGCAATTTGTTTAATGACATTTCTAAACTAATTCTGTAAAATCTGTATCTTTGCCAGGTGTGGACACTGAAATCTCTCTTCAGTTATTTCAGTGGTCAGTGAATAATCGCAAAAATTTTCTTAAATAGTTACAACCAATCAGCCTCTCAGTCTTTTCTTAAGGACTCTGTGTTTATGTTGGGATGTGCCTTCAACACTCAGTTGGATAGTTTACAATTTTGCTTCATCCACACTACCTGCTTTGGCAAAGCCATTTACATTGGTGTCACTCCATCCTTTTTTCTTGATGTATTATTATTTTAAGGCTGACATCTACCTTTCCTTCATACATAGGTCACTAAAAACATTTTGAGACAGACTTCACTATGGTCCATTATTTTGTTTCCACGAAAGACAGTCAACAGTGTCTCTCTGATTCATCTGTGCAAGTTTCAACTTGCTTAGCTTATCAGCATTGCTGAGAGGGCTTCATTTTTTCCATCATCATGGATTTTGCATTTCTTGATCTTTGTGTTTCTCAAAGCTTTCATAATGACCCACATATTATATTTCCCTTACAATATCTTTATAGGGTAGGTAATTTTGCCCTCATAATGATAAACCTAAGTCTCAGTTATGTCTTCTGAGGGATTGAGTCAGGTCATGAGTCCATATATGACTTCAGAGTTTGTACTTTTAATCTCAGTTTAAATTAACTTCTCTTAAATAAAAAATCAACTATGCTATCCTTCTTCTATTTTGAATTAGGTGACATTTTTTTTTATTGTTGAATCATAGCTGAGTACATTAGTGCCCTGTCAAAGAGAAAAGCCACCATCTAATTATTATATGTATGAATCCCTGAGGGGTGGGAAATTATTTTTGTAAAGTATCAAAACATTCAATTTCCCTCAAGTGCCATATCATTCAACCCTATACAATTTCTTATATTCACAAGGGCTAGTGATAAAGTACTCTCTCCTCAGTGGTTATAGCTCTGACTTTCTTGCATTATATCTTGGATCATATCTTTGTTTCCTCTAAACTTACCAATTCCTCTCCTCTTTCATTCACATCCTTAGCGGGGCATTAGCCCCTGTAGATCTGTGTGAAAATGTGCCTTACAATCTCTCTTCTGAAGATAAATGTTATCTTAATCTTGACAGCAAATTCAGATAATAACTCTGATCCTTGACTCTAATATGGATATTCATGTCATAACCAAGATTTATATTCATTCTTATGATTCAGAAGAAGCTCTGTAACCTTTGTATCAGTTTAGTTCTTGCAAGAAGCACATGCTAAGACGCAATTAAATGGGGAAGAAAATTAAATCGTGTGAAGGATAAATGAGGAGGAAGCAGTAGACAGAAAGAGCCTTCCTACTATGAAACAGATATGGCACCTATGAGAGGAGAATGCAAAGCAAGTAGGATTTGGTAGGAAAAGTCTCAGAAAGCAATGCAGTTGTAAGACAATTTTGGCCAGCAAAATTTCCCATTAATAGAATCATGTGCCACATAAGTAAGAGCCAGCAATAATTGTACTGTTTTGTTCAGTCTTCAGCTAAGGGAAAGTAAGGCCTTGGCGCTAATATGATGGTGAATGTAGATAAGCAACAGATAAGGCTATCATTCAACTATACTCCCTCCATAAAGATAGCTCTCTGGTACATTTTCATGGCATCCAAAAACTTGTACAGCTAGCTTCACATCTCATGTGGTCATTTGTTTTTGTAAAGCATCAGAGCTTTTTAACCAGATTAAAGGTAGGCAACAGCAAGGAAGTTTCTAACAATAACTATGAATTATAGAATAAAAATTATGCCTGTAAGAACCAAAAGTAAGTTGGGTTTATATGATTATAAAGCAAACTTTAGTATAGTAAATAAAAGTCACTTAAACTTCACTGTACATGTAAGAAAACAAAATTACTAGTGATGTACAATTGCATTCTAAGGTGAATAGAAAAGTCTTTAAAAAGAAGTGATTATAAAATTATAGGGATGGGAAAAGTAAATAATAAGATTGTGTCTGTGCCCATGGGGAAAAACAAAACAGTTTGACTGCTTATATTAACCTGACACTTTCTTTAAAAGACAAAAAAAATAGCAACCAAAGGAAAAAAATATTAATTATATTTCATTAAGATTTAGAAACCTTTTTCCTTCAAAGGATACCATCAAGAAAGTGAAAATACAACCCACAGAATGGAAGAAAATATTTGTAAATCATAACTCTGCAAGAGTCTTTTATCTAGAATATATAAAAAACACTTAAAACTCAATAATAAAACATTAATAACCCAATTAAAAAATGGGCAAAGAATCTGGATAAACATTTATCTAAAGAAAGTACACATGACCAGTAAGCACATGAAAAGTGCTCATTAGTCATCAGGAAAATGCAAATCAAAACTACAATAAGGCCAGGCTTGGTGGCTCATGCTTATAATGTTAGCATTCTGGAGACTGAGGTGGGAGGATTACTTGAGGGCAGGAGTTCAAGACCAGCCTAAGCAAGAGCAAGATCCCATCTCTATCAAAAATGGAAAAGAAAAAAGTAGCCATGGCTCAGAAGCTGTAGCTCAGCAGCTAGGGTGCCAGCCACATACACCAGAGCTGGCAGGATTGAATCTAGCCTGGGCCTGCCAAACAACAATGACAGCTACGACCAAAAAATAGCCAGGCATTGTTGTAGGCACCTATAGTCCACCTACTACTTGGGAGGCTGAGGCAAGAGAATCACTTAAGGCCAAGAGTTGAAGGTTTCTGTGAGCTATGACATGGCACTCTACCCAGGGCGACAGCTTGAGACTCTGTCTCAAAAAAAAAAAAAAAGGAAAAGAAGTTGCCACATGTGGTGGTGCATACCTGTAGTCTCATTTGATCCCAGGAACTCGGGAAACAGAGCAAGCCTTTATCTCAAAAATTTAAGGAAAAAAAGGAAAGATACTACATCATACTCACTATGATGGTTATAATTAAGTGTTGTTGAGGTACAGAGTAATTGTAACCCTTATACACATCTGGTCACTTTGGAAAACAGTCTGGATATTCCTCAAATTATATTCCTTGGTATCTACCCCAGGGTAATAAAAACATATGTTTAAACTAAAATTTGTACATGAAATGTTCTCAGCAGTATATTCATAATAGCCAAAAGTCAAACAAACCAAATTTATATCAACTGATAAAAATATAAATAAAATATGATAAAATCCATACCATAGAATATTGTTATTCAGCCTTAACAGAGAATGAATTACTCATACATGTTATACAAGGATGAACCTTGAAAACATTATACTAATTGAAAGAAGCCAACTACAAAAGACCATAAATGTCCAGAATAGGTAAGTCTGAAGAGACAAAAATGGTTGTCTAAGGATGAGGGATGTGGAAATGGGGGGTGCTGGCTAAAGCATACATTGTTTCAGTTTGTGGTAATGAAAACATTCTGAAATGACTGTGGTGGGTTTGTACACTTCTGTGAATATAGTAAAATTCACTGAATTGTATATGTTTAATCAGTGAATCTTATGCTGTTGAGTTATGTCTCTAAGAAGCTTTTATTTAAAAAAAAGACAGTGACAATAGAAAACTAGTTTGTGATTATAGAGGATCCTAAGTTTAATACACTAGAAATACAATATTAGTAACACAGTTATTAATTCTGCATAGGAGAATATGTTCTATTTAACTGCTGTGTGGTAAGTGCAAATGATTACCAAGTGTGATATATCCATATGGACATTTCAACTCAATAATGCAATTACATTTAGAAAAGCCATTAGCAATATTAAACAAATTTCAATGAGCTCAGTGGTCAGTAATCATCCCAGAAAAGCAATGTATGTTCATTAAAGTGAAAAGAATGCTTACTTTTATGTAGAAAATACAAATCTTTCTATCAATGACACATAAAAAAGGCATAACAGTAATTAAAGTCTCTACACTAGAGCACCTAAAATAACAATATTTAAGTGGAAACATTTATTTATGTCATAACATAGATCCCAAAACTGAAAGCAAAGTAGAGTTTTCTTAAAGTTAAGGCCTTATTTTTAATTTTCTCCTTTAAAACCTCTATTTGCATCCAATGTACCCTACGCTAATATAAAGGCAGTAGATGAATTAATACAAGTTGGGTTAGGGGAATGTGGGAGGATAGGGGGTCATGGTGTATGGCACACCTCTTGGGGACAGGACACAATTATAGGAGGGACTTTATCTAACAAATGCAATCTGTGTAACCTAATTCTTTGCACTCTCAATGAATCCCAAACAATAAAATTAAAATAAAACAAAACTCTATTTGTTTTGTATTAAAAAACTGAAGATCTTTACTCTTTTCTCCAATGAGATATTGCTTTAGTTTATTTTAATGCAAAACCTAGAGAGAAATTGAAATGATCACAAAACAAAGAGTTTATAATATACACATACCAAAATTAAACAGTTATCAATAAATGAATATAGCCAAACCTTAACTCTGAGTTTTAATTTGTCTGTTGATGTGAGGTGTGTTTCCTGCAGACAACAAATAGATGGTTTGTGTTTTCTAATCAAATCAGCCAATCTATGCCTCTTCAGTGGGGAATTCAAGCCATTGACATTTATTGAGATAATTGATAAGTGTGGTAGTGTTTTATTCAGCTTATTTTGTGAAAGTCCATTGGTTAGTTTTGTCTTTTGCATCATTGTGGAAACTAGGATTTGTCCTTTAATTTCTGAGTGTTTACTTTGCTGAAGGTCCATTGTGATGGTCAGTGTGTAGGACAGGTTGAAATATTTCCTGTAAAGCTGGTCTTGTTGTGGCAAATTTCTTCAATGTTTGCATATCAATAAAAGATCTAATTTCTCTGTCAATTTTAAATCTTAACTTAGTGGGATATAGAATTCTGGGCTGGAAATTGCTCTGTTTAAGTAGATTAAAGATAGATGACCATTGCCTTCTGCCTTGAAAAGTTTCATTAGAGAAGTCTGCGGTCACCCTGATTTGCCCCTGTAGGTCAGCTGGCCCTTACTCCTGGCAGCTTGAAAAATCTTTTCTTTTGTCTTGACTTTAGATAGTTGCATCACAATATGCCTTGGAAAAGCTCTATTTGAGTTGAGGCGACCAACCAATATCCCTCTGAAAGGATTATGTCAAAATCTTTGGTGACATTTGGGAAGTTTTCATTTATAATATTCTCTAGAATGGCATCCATTCCTCTGGGTCATTCTTCTTCCCCCTCAGGGATACCTATAACTTGTATATTTGAATGTTTCATAGAGTCCCATAGTTCTGTCAGTGAATGTTCTGCTTTCTCTCTCTTCTTTTCAGACTCTTTAACTATCTGAGTTATCTCAAGAGCTTTACCCTCTACCTCTGAGATTCTTTCTTCTGCATGATCTAATCCATTGTTGATGCTTTCTATTGCATCTTTAAGTTCCCTAATTGACTGCATCAGTTCCTTCAGCTCTGCTATATCCTTTCTATATTCTTCGTATTGTTCATCTCTTATTTGATTCTGTTTTGGGAATTCCTTTTGGTTATTTTCCACTTTCTCAATAATTTCCTTCATTGTTTTCATTATGTGTATTTTAAATTCCCCTTCTGTCATTTCTAACATTTCTTTATAGGAGTAATCCTCTGCTGTAGCTGCCTCACGATCCATCCCTAGAAGGGGTGGCTCTGAACTGGTATTTCATGTTGCCAGGATTTTTCTGCTGATTCTTCTTCCTGAATGCTTTCTTCTATCTGTTTTCTTAGCCTAATGTTCCTTTCACTTCTTACTCTTTAAGTTACTGTGCCTCTGGTCTAAAGTTTTAATGAGTCCTTTTGTTACAGGACCAGAAGGATGAAAAGATTGAAGAGCAAGAAAGGAAAAAAGATTTTTAAAAGAACGAAAAAAGAGAAAGAAGAGGGGGTGAGTAAAAGGAAATATTGACAAAAAAAAGGCACAAAAAGAAGGAAATAGGAATAATGTAGGTGTATAGTGGGGTACTGACCCAACCTTAAAAACCCCCAACCTCTGGGGGTGCTGGGATGGGTGGTTCCATTGAGGTCAACAGCTCTTTGCCACCCGGATCAGACATAGTACCCCACCTCCACCAGGTATAGAGAAAAGACAAAAATACTATAATCAAACCAAAACAAATAAGCAAAAACCCTTACAGGGTAAAATTTGGGGGGGGGGAATAATAGGGACAGAAACACTGGCAAAAATGAAATTGTAATTGTTAAAGAAGGCAAAAATGGAAGATTGTATTTAAACTAGAATCATGAAAAGGGGGATAAAAAAGAGCAAAAAGGAAAAAAAATGTCAAGGAAAAATGTTGAAATTAAGAAGAAAAACAAAGAAAAGAAACCCCAAACCAAACAACCACACAGTATATATATCCTGCTGAATATTGTCCAGGCAACAGGTGATCTTCTGAGGTATGAGATGTTGATCGAAAATTAATACAGCTGTTCGAGATGGAAAGTGGAGGCCTCTGCTGGTCTCTCAGACCCTGCAAGCTTGGGAGCCCAAATGTCTCCTCATCCCACTTAAAAGATACTCCAAACTATGAACCTTGGCCAAACAGAAGCTTTCCAGGGAAAGCACTTACTGCTGGAATCTCTCCTGGCGTAACTGCCTGCTTATCCAGTATGCCAAATCCAGACTCCTTCTATGCCCCTGAGGGCCAGGGCTGTTAATCTGCCAAACACTAGGGTCTCTGTACTTTCCCAGCATCTCAGTCCTGGCCTTTGGATAGCTCAGTCACTAAATTACTCGCCCAAGGTCTCCTGGCCAATTTGGTGCTGCAACACGCAAGAGCAGCTCCTCCACAATACTTGTGTGGGCATCCCACAGTTGAATGATATTAACTCCCCTTCTGCTCAGCAGCTCAGTCTGTGGGCCCCAGACAACACCCAAAGTCATCCACACACCTGCCCAAGATCTCCCAAGGCAGTTCAATCGAGTGCCCAAGTCCCAACAAATCAAAACAGCCCACAGGTAAGGCTTTCCTACTTACATTCTTGCTGTTGCTGTGGTTACAGCTGTGGGAAGACTCCAACCAGACAAATGCACCCACCACTTGCCAGTTTACTACCACTTCTGTCCTCCTCATGGGGTCCAGAAGTCTCACACTGACTTCCTGTGTCACCAAAGGGAAGCCTCTGGGAAAAACCCACTGGCCAGAGATGCCTGGAGTCTTCTCTCCCCACTCTCATTGTGCCCAGCTCTGGAAATCTTTCTTCTTGTGGCAGAACTCTCCACTGAAAACACTGATAGGGTCTTTGTTAATTACAGGAAGACAAAGAAAAGGCAAAAATCTGATCGATCTTTAGGGTGCAAGTATATATTCTGAGTGTCCTTTGTCCCCTTTTGTCTGCATTCCTGGCATCCTGTTGTATCCTGAAGTATCCTGCCAAGTACGCCAGATGTCACAACCCCTGTGGCCCTTGTCTCACCACAGGAAGGAACCAGGCATGACATGGATTAGAAGTACAAGCTTGCGGGAGGCAGGATAAACTTAATTTCAGGCAAATGGAATTCAGAAGAAAAGAGGGGTTACAATCTTATTTTCAGATACATGTGTATTAAAAGCAACCAAAGTCAAAAAAGACAATGATGGTCACTTCACATTGGTCAAGGGAAAATTACAAGAAGACATTTCAATTTTAAATATTTATGCACCCAATTTAAATGCTCCTAGATTCTGGAAGAAGACTTGCTTAGTCTGAGCAATATGATATCCTATAACACCATAATAACAGGGGACTTTAACACCCCTCTCACAGAGCTGGACAGATTCTCTAAACAGAAATTAAACAAAGATATTAGAGACTTAAATTAGAGCCTAGAACAACTGTACTTCATAGACGTATATAGAACACTCCATCCCAAAGATAAAGAATGTACATTCCTTGGAGCAAGCAGAAGAAAGGATTTCTGACTCTGAAGACAGAACTTTCAAATGCTCCCAAATGCTCAAAGAGGAAGAGAAATGGAAGGCAAAAATGGATCATTCTCTCAGAGAGCTCTGGGATAACTCAAAGAAAATCAATATTCGTCATATAGGGATACCTGAAAGTGACGAACTGGCTTCACAAGACACAGAGTCCCTTCTTCATGAGATTATGAAAGAGAATTTTCCAGACATGCCTAGAGACTCTGAAATTCAGATAGCAGACAGTTTCAGAACACCAGCAAGACTCAACCCAAATAAGACATCCCTCAGGCACATCATAGTCAACTTCACTAAAGTTAATATGAAGGAGAAGATTCTGAAAGCAGCCAGATACAAGAAAACCATTACTTACAAGGGGAAGAATATTAGAATAACTGCAGATCTCTCTGCTCAAACCTTTCAAGCCAGAAGGGAGTGGTCATCAACTTTTAACCTCCTAAAACAAAATAACTTCCAACCCGGGATCCTATATCAAGCCAAACTGAGTTTCACTTATGATAGAGAAATTAAATACTTTAATGACATCCACATGTTGAAGAAATTTGCCATAACTAAACCAGCTCTCCAGGATATTCTCAAACCTATTCTCCATAATAACCAGCACCAACCTCCACCAAAAAAGTAAACTCACACAGAAATTTTTGACCAAATTCTAAACTCCACAGTGGAGAAAGGATCAAAAATACCCACTTCTTTCAAAAGGCTTATCATTATTTTCAATTAATGTGAATGATTTAAATTGTCCTCTGAAGAGGCTGACTGGATACAAAAACTTAGACCAGATATCTGCTGAACACAAAAATCTCATCTTACCTTAAAAAATAAATATAGACTCAAGGTGAAGGGATGGTCATCTATATTCCAGGCAAATGGAAAGCAGAAAAAAGCAGGTGTTGCAATCTTTGTTGCAGATACAATAGGCTTTAAACCAACCAAAGAAAGTAAAGATAAAGATGGACATTTTATATTTTTTAAAGGTAATACTCAAAATGATGAGGTTTCAATTATTAATATTTATGCACCCAACCAGAATGCACCTCAATTTATAAGAGAAACTCTAACAGACATGAGCAACTTGATCTCCACGAGTTCCATAGTAGTCAGAGTCTTTAACACTCCTTTAAAAGTGTTGGACAGATCCTCCAAAAAGAAGCTAAGCAAAGAAATTTTAGATTTAAATTAACCATACAACATTTGGATTTAACAGACATCTACAGAACATTTCATCCCAACAAAACTGAATACACATTCTTCTAATCAGCCCATGGATCATACTCCAAAATCGACCACATCTTAGGTCACAAGTCTAACCTCAGCAAATTAAAAAAAATAGGAATTATTCCTTGAATCTTCTCAGACCATCATGGAATAAAAGTTGAACTCAATAACAACAAGACTCTGCATACTCAAACAAAAACATGGAAGTTAAACAACCTCATGCTGAAGGACAGATGGGTCATTGACAAGATTAAGCAGGAAATTTCCAAATTTTTGGAACAAAATGACAATGAAGACATGAATTATCAGAACCTTTGGGATAATGCAAAGGCAGTCATTAGAGTGAAATTTATAGCACTACAAACATTCCTCAAGAGAACAGAAAGAGCGGGAGTTAACAAATTAATGGGACATCTAAAACAACTGGAAAAGGAAGAAAGTTCCAATCCCAATCCCACCAGAAAAAAAGAAATAACCAAAATTAGAGCAGAATTAAATGAAATTGAAAACAAAAGAAGTATAGAACAGATCAATAAATCAAAAAGTTGGTTTTTTGAAAAGGTCAATAAAATAGATG
>CAUYRH010074715.1:0-12486 GCA_963574655.1 Perodicticus potto
CAGATCCCAGTAGTGTATTTTTGATGCTGCTTCAATTGCCCGGGGGGTCCTCCTCATAAAATATTTGCCCAGACCGATTTCTTCGTGAGTTTTCCCTGCACTTTCTTCTAGTATTTTTATAGTTTCATGCCTTAAGTTTAATTCTTTAATCCAGTGAGAGTCTATTTTAGTTAATGGTGAAAGGTGTGGGTCCAGTTTCAGTCTTCTACAGGTCAGGAGTTGCATTCTTGAAGAAAGCTCAACCACAATTAAATGGGTTTATTAAAAGGTGTTCCTTCAGATAGCATCATTGTATTTGAAAACGATCTGTGGACAAATACATCTGAATTGACAATGGATTTGACACAGTAAATCCCTAAACCCTGCTGTCTTGAGAATGCTCCAATCTTTTATGTGTGATCCACACACCTGCTTTTTTATGGAGGGGAGGTTTTTATGGGAGGTATTGTGAGTGCTTTAACAACCACTGAGTTAAAGCATATGTATGACAATAATGCATCATTTTTTTTTTTATTATTTGGGATTCATTGAGGGTACAAATAATTAGATTACACTGATTGCATTTGTTAGATACAGTCCCTTTTATAATTGTGTCCTGCCTCCAAGAGATGTGACATACACCCATGACCCCCATCCTCCCCTTCTCCCCTCTCTGCACTTCCTTATTTCCCAACCCCTTACCCCTTGTGTAGCTCACTACTGCCTTCATATTAGAATTGAGTACATTGGATTCTTGCTGCTCCATTCTTGTGATGTATCATTTTTTAAAAAGCAAAATTAAGAGCTGAAGGCCCCATTCTCCAATGCACCAGTGTACTCCATGTGATGAATATGCTTCTATTTGCTCTCAGATCCACCCTCCACTCTGCCACCTCCCCATAGGAGCTGGCCTACGAGAACAGGCTCCCTTGTTCTTCATGCTCCATCTCTTTCTTGAGCATTGATCCCAAGAGTACTTCCTAATAAACCTTCTGCATCCATCCAGAATCTGCTTTCCAGAGAACTCAACCTGTGGCGAGAGTTGATCTATAGATCTTAGAAAGGGCACAGCCTTTCCTTTCCCTCTCATTTCCAGTTTTCCAGAGGTGATTAATTTCAACTCCTTTGATATATTCTTTGCATATCTCTGAAAAAATGCTCATATTGCTACTTTTTGATTATCAGCTTTCCTCTCTGGAGACTGAGGATTTTTAAGACCTTCAGCTGACTGAATGAGACTTACCCACATTATGGAGGGTAATCTTTTTGACACAACGTTTACTCATTTAAATGTTGGTCACATATGAAAAATACCTGCACAGCAACATTTAGGCTGGTGTTTGAGTTAGCCAAGTTGACACAAACTAAACCACCCCATGCAATACAAGGAATTCATCTGTCTACAACATATAGTAGGTATAGAATAGGGAGAAAGGAATCCAGAGGTGAAGACAAAATAACCTGCTCATTTTACATATTATTTTCCCCTTTTTATATACTAACAGTAATGTTATACACAGCATATTATATAATGCCTTATTCTCTTTTTGTATCTTAGAGATATTTTTGTATTTAGTAAATGGTTTCCTCATTCTTTTTTCTGATATATAATATTCCATTTTGTGGTTGTATAATAGTTTATTTAACTATAATCTATTACTTATAAACATCTCCGTTCTTCCCTCAGTCTTCTGCAATTACAAATGGCTGTACATACATCATTCGAATCTGTGTAAGGATGATAAAGTTCCTAAAGTTTGATTGTTGGGGAAATGAGTATAAGCATTTTGTCAAATTGCCCATCATAGGGTCCTACCAATTTACATTCCTAACCAAAACATACAAAATGCCTAGTAGGCTGAAAGGGAAGGGATAGAGAAAAGAAATTAAGAGAGCTGGGGCAGCCATCTTTATATCAGACAAAATAGACTTTAAGTCAAAAACTGTAACAAGAGAAAAAGGAGGTCATTATATAATGGTAAAAAGGTCAATTTATCAGGAAGAGATAATAATTATAAATATATATGCACCCAACATCAGAGCACCTAAATATGTAAAGCAAATATTAAAAGCACTTAAGGGAGAAATAGCAATATAATAATACAAGAAAACTTCAATAACCCACTTTTAACAAAGGACAGATCATCCTGACAGAAAATCAATATGGAAAATTAGATTTCAACTATTCTTTAGATCAAATTATGTCCTTCATAATAGCCCATGCAATATCAGCTGAATACACGTTTTTCTTAGAGACATGCAAAATATTCTCCAGTTCATAAGTGGGATCACAAAAATAGTTGCAATTAACACTGAAATCGTAGCAAGTATCTTTTGGTATGAAACTAGTAATCAATAATGAGGAAATTAGAAAAATTCACAAATATGTAGAAATTAAACCACGTGTTCCCAAATGACCAGCCTAACTTTACACCTCAAAGAACTATAAAAACAAGAATAAAGTTAACAAAAGGAAGGAAATAAGAAAGATCAGAGCATGAATAAATGAAATAGAAACTAGAAAAAAGTGAATGAAACTAAGAGTTGTTTTTTCGAAAATATAAACAAAACGATAAACTCGACTAAACAAAAAGATGAAATTATTCAAATAAAATTAGGAATGAAAGGGGAAATATTACAACTTATGCTATGGAAAAAATAATAAGAGGCTACCATCACCAATTACACACAAACGAATTTGCAACCTAGAAGAAATGAAGAAATTCTGATACACATACAACCTACCAAGACTGAATTATGAAGAAATAGAAAATTTGAACAGATCAGTAACGAAGAAGGAGATTGAATCAGTAATCAAGAACAGCCCACTGTAGAAAAGCCCAGGGCCAGAGAGCTTGACTGCTGATTCCAGTCAGGTGTGGAAAGGCTGGATCATCTGGTAGTTCTTTTAGTTTTGATGAGGAAACTCCATACTGTTTTCCATAAGGGCTGTGCTAATTTACAACTCCACCCACAGTGTGCAAGGGTTCCCTTTTCTTCACACTCTCACCCACACCTATTATTTTTTTTCTTTTTGATAATAAGACATCCTGACAGATATGAGGTGATAGCTCACTGTGGTTTTGATTTGCACTTTCCCGATGTCTGGTAATGCTGAGCACCTTTTCATATGCCTCTAGGCATTTGTGTCTTTTTGGAAAAATGTCTATTCAGGTCTTTTACTCACTTTTTAATTGAATTATTTTTGTTTGTTTGTGTTTTAACACTGAGTTGTGCATTTTGGATAACGGCGCCCTATCAGATACATGGTTTGCAAATAGGTTCTCCCACTCTGGAGGTTGCCTTTTCATGTTGTTGATTTTTTAGTGCGCAAGAACTATTTATTAATTTTTAAAAATTTTTCCTTTTGTTACTTATGCTTTTTATGTCATATCCAAAAGTTCACTGTCCAATCCAATGTTCAGGAGCCTTTCCCCTTATCTTCACTTCTAGGATTTTGATAGTGTTGGTCTTATGTTTAAGTCATTCACACGTTTCGAGTTGATGTTTTGTATGTGTGTGGTGAAAGGTAAGGGTAAGGGTCATTTCATTCTCTTGCATGTGAGTACCAGTCTTCCTAACACCATGTATTGAAGTGACTGTTATTTCCCTATTTTGCGTTCTTGGCAAAAATGAATCAACCAAAAAGGCTTGGAATTATTTCTGGGATCTCTGTTCTGTTGCATTGAGCTAGTCTGCTATTATGACAATACTATACTACTTTGAACATATGGCTTTGTAATAAATTTGAAATCAGTGAGCATGATGATTCCAGCTTCCTTCTTCTTCCTTCCTAAGAATGCTTTGGCTATTTGGGGTCTTTTGTCAGTCATACAAATTTTAGAATTTTTTTTTACTTCTGTGAAAAATAGTATTGGAATTTTGATAGATATTGCATTGAAGCTGTAGATAACCTTAGGTAGTGTGGACTTGTTTTGTTTGTTTGTTTTTAAAGACAAGCCCTCACTATATTGTAGACTAGAACGCAGTGGCTATTCACGTACACCATCATTTGCACACTATAGCCTAGAACTTCTGGGCTCAAGTGATTCTCCTGTCTTAGCCTCCCAGTTGCCGCTGACCCGGCTAGTATGGACATTTTAATGATACTAATTCCGCTAATCTATTCATAGATATCTTTTCATTTATTTATATCTTTTTCAATTTCTTGCATCAATGTTTTGTAGTTTGAAATGTACATACTTTTCTCCTCCTTGGTTAGATTTATTCCTAGGTATTTTATTCTTTGTGATTCTATAGTAAATAATATTAATTTCTTAACTTATTTTAAGTTTGTTCTTGGTGTGGAGAAATGTAAGTGATTTCCATATGTTGATTTTGTATCCCAACTCTATTGAGTTTGTTAATTAGTCCTAACAGTTTTTGGATGGAGACTTTAGTGTTTTCTATGTACAAGGTCTGAATTCTACCAAACATTTAAAGAAAAGTTAACCCTTCTCAAAATCTACTAATAAAAATTAAGAGGAAGAAACACTTCAAAATGTATATACCATGCCAGCATTACTCTGAAACCAAAGACAGAGAAAGACATTACAAGAAAATAGAACTATTAACTAATATCCTTGATGAACATCAGTGCAAAAATCCTAAAAAAAATAAAAAAAAATTGAATTCAATAGCACAATAAAAAAATCAAACCAAAATGTGTGAAAGACTTAAACATAAGACCAACACTATCAAAATCCTAGAAGTGAAAATAAGGGAAAAGCTCCTGAACCTTGGATTTGACAGTGACCTTTTGGATATGCTAAAAGTTAAAGTTATGCTAAAGCATAAGCAACAAAAGGCAACATTTAAAAAAAAATAATGAATAGTTCTTGCACACACAAAAAAATCAACAACATGAAAAGGCAACCTCCAGAGTGCGAGAACGTATTTGCAAACCACATATCTGATAGGGCACCATTATCCAAAATGCACAACTTGGTGGTAAAACACAAACAAACAAAAATAATTCGATTAAAAAGTGGGTAAAAGACCTGAATAGACATTTTTCCAAGAAGACACAAATGCCTAGAGGCATATGAAAAGGTGCTCAGCATTACCAGACATTGGGAAAGTGCAAATCAAAACCACAATGAGCTATCACCTCATACCTGTCAGGACGTCTTATTATCAAAAAGAAAAAAAATAATAGGTGTGGGTGAGAGTGTGAAGAAAAGGGAACCCTTGCACACTGTGGGTGGAGTTGTAAATTAGCACAGCCCTTATGGAAAACAGTGTGGAGGTTCCTCAGAAAATCTAAAAGTAGAACTACCAGATGACCCAGCCATTCCACCCCTTGGATATATATCCAAAGAAAATGAAATAAGAATCTCAAAGAGATGTCTGTATTCCCACATTCACTGCAGCACTATTTACAATAGTCAGGATATGAAAACAAACTGTCAATGGGTGAATAAATGAAATGGGTTTTTTCTATAGATGTATATAGAATAGACATATAATTCCCTAGCAAATCCCTCAAGGGCAGTAATAAGCTAACAATCTAGCCTACCAGCCAAGGAGAATGTGGAAACTTCACATACAAGTATGCGATGGAGTATATTCAGCTTTTAAAAAAGGAGCTCTTGCCACTTGTGACTACATGGATAAGCTTGGAGGAACATGTGCTAAGGGAAATAAGCCAGACATAGAAGAACAGAGTCTGCATGATCTTGCCCATATGTGGAATAGCCTGACTTATAGAAGCAGAAACATCTTTGTCAGGAGTCAGGGGGCGATAGTGAAGGAAAACAGGGATGATACTGGTCAAAGAGTATAATGTGCAGTTATGAAATGTGTAAGTTCTGAAAATCTAACGTACAGCATAGTGCCTATAGTCAATAATAGCGTATTATATACTTGGCATTTGCTAAGAGAGTAGATCATCACAAAAAGTAAATATGTGATGAATGGGTTCATTAACTTAATTTGGGGAATCATTTTACAATATTTACACATATCAAAATGCCACAGCGTACACTTGACATACATACAATGTTTATTTGTCAATCATAACTCAACTTAAAATAAATAAAATAAGAAATAAAAATTGACAAGCTAATTACAACAGAAGACAAATAATTTTACAGAAAAAGGAGAAATTAGTATCAAACGACAATGAAAAATTCGCAGCGATGATAAATTTTTTAAACTAGTAAGTGTGCCACCAATGCCTAGGGCTAAAATGGAAATAGTTTTTATCACCGCTGAAATTCCCTCACTATATACATGCATACAAACCACCACTGACCACCACCACCACTTTATTTTCAACAAGCCAACTGGGAAATACTAACAATAACATTATTAAATGCCTTGGAATTTAAACATTTGAAATTTGATTAGGAGCCAATGAGAGAATGCTATAGCCCTTCAAATTTGAGACTGGCTAAACTGTGAAAATGCATCTTACTATAAGAGCAGAAAGTTGATTTGTAGGGAAATGTAAAGTTCCAGGGTCAAAAGACCTTAGAACTAAGATATTTGAAAGGACATAATTTTGTAAAAATAGATAACTCCCTAGCAAATCTCTCAAGAGCAGAAGCAAGTTTACAAACTGGCAGCAGAATGTGGAAATCTCTTTTTTGAATTTATTTAAAATAAATAGAATCAAATTATTTCAATTAAAGTAAGCAATGAAGTGATAGTTCAGTGCCAAGTTTTAGAAATCAATGCTTCTGTGTTTTACGCATCCTGATACTTTTGAAGATGGTTTGTTGTTCAAACAGTTCTAAATTGTGTCTTACACAGAAACAACTGACTTTTCTTAGTATAAATTAATATAAATACCAATTAATACTAATTTATGCATTGTTTATTTACTGTATAACATTAATATATTTATTCTGATAATGCTATTGAGGTTTTTAAGAAATTTTAAGATATTAACAGAAAGATTTGCAGATGAAATGATAAAATGTTTCAGATTTGCTTCCAAATCACATGGTGGAATGGCGGGAAGTAGAGAAACATTTAGATGGCGTAAGATTGGCTCTGACTGACATGGGATTCCTTATACTATTTTTCATTACTTCTGTTAAGTTTAAAATTCTCCTCGATAAAAAGCTTTGAAACATATCTTAGATCCCTGAGATAAGAAGTTGGGGAATTATGTTGGTTTTGACCATTGTCATTTTGAGACGACTGAATGAAATCATTCCTCCAGTGAGTAGCGCAATAAATTTCTTGAAAAGGTAGAGAAACAAAACTTGAGCACTAGGGAACTTCAACCTGTAAATTCTATGTTCAGCAGAACTTCCACAGTTGACCACCTCCTTAAGTTGATGGACTTTTCATAGACCAGACATGTACCACGTGTACCTATCAGTATAGCAGGCCTAGCTCCTTATGTGAGCACCTCTGTATGTTGTCCAGTTTGTTACAGCCCCTTGGGTGGTTACCTTATGGAGGGTCTGCCGCATCTTCACTCTGTGCTCTGTGTCTAGGGAAGTCCTAGGCTGTGGCTCCTTCTGGAGTCTCAGTTACAGTGGAGGATAGGCCGTCTCCCTCTGACTCACATTTGTCTGACTCAGATTATCCAAATAAGCTTATTCCAAAGGTTTCATGTTTTCATCTGAAGCAATTACATTCTTCAGCAGAAGCCTTGATTCAAGGTTGGTGGGAAGCTTCTGAAACTCCTTATCTCCTCCTTGAAAAAAAAATGCTCAAAATCAGATGCATCGCCAGATGAAAACTGCAGCAAACTGTTGCAATTAAACTTTAACATTTAATGTGGGTGGTTAATTCGAAAACTTGGCAATATAATAAAAGTTATCTCAGGCTGCACGTAGATTTAATGTCTTTTTAAGTGACAAACAAAATTAAATTTATCTTTCCATGCTGGGAAATGTTAGTATTCAAACAAGATATTTTTTCTCTTTTTTCTAATGAGGCTTCTGTTTGATCCCTTGTAGTAGTTTGGGTAAAGTAGAATTTTCAAGAGTGGGGACTGTAAGAGAGAAAACTGAAAACTCAGGGGACTAGATCAGTGAAGATTGAAATGATAAATTTCCACCTACATTTAAAGGAAATTTTAGTCATATCCACACAGGTGCCAGCTCTACTCCAGTATGTCTTTTCTCTGCAAAAGCCCATTCACTCTCCTAAAGCAGATTTCCAACTCTATTTTGCAAGTTGGCAGCTATTAAACAATAACCACCCCCATCTACTGTGAATAGGTCACAGGGGTCATCTCTGCAGAAAGCTTTAGAAGCAGCATTGACACAGGTAACTTGTCTCCTACAAGTAGGATCTGGGGCCCAGGAGATATAGTCTCAGCTTGAGATTTATATTGGAAGTTGGAAGAGATTTGATTAATTTTTAGAAAAGACTAATTCTCCTCCTTCTTCCCCTGGAGGACAAGTATACTTCCCAGCTCTGTTGGCTTTGGGCTTGGCCAGGTGTCTTACTTTGACCCATAAACTGTGAACAGATGTAATAAGGGCAGAACACTTAAATTTGCTCGTGTAATTGGGCTTCTCTCTTAGGCCTTTTGATCTGCCAAGAGAACTCATCCCGAGTAATGTTCAATCAAGGAGAATGTAAAGACACCTAGGTCGGACTTGAATCCAATCTAAAGCCTGAAGCTAGCCCAGGTGACCTGCAGTACGAAGCAAAGCTGCCCCAAATGACCCACAGACCTGTAGGCAAGAAAGTGTATAAGCTTATTGTTGTAAGCCACTGAAGTTTGCAGTGGTACTAGGGTTTGAATGTTTTTTGTCCCCTTCAAAATTTACATGATGGAAACTTAATCCCAATGTAATGGTGTTGGGAGGTAGGGCCTTTGGGGAGCTATTTAGGTCATAAGGGCTTTGACCTTGTGAACTGATTAAAGTCATGATTAAGCATAAAGTCATGATTAATCATTAAAGTCATGATTAGACTAAAGTAGTTAGTAGTGCAACATTAATGGCTGATGAGCATGGAATCATCTGAGCACACAATTGAAACGTGAGAGCGGGTGCATTTTCTGGGAAAACTGTATACAGCAGTGACTCTTAACCCTTTTTAGGTTTATGGACTATGATGAACTAATTGTTTCTGCATCCATAAAATTTATATTGCATCCATAAAATATATTTATATTAAAGTTATATATAAAATTATATATAAAATTTATATCTGCATCCATAAAATATATTTATATTAAAGTTATATTTAACTTTCAAGGTGGTAGTGTTATGAGGGGGGGTACTTTGGGAGGTGATTAGCTCATGAAAGAGGGGCCCTCATGGATAGGAGTCGGGTCCTTCTTAGAGGGAAAGCTCTCTCCTTTTTTCCACCATGTGAAGACTCAGTGAGAAGATGGCTGTCCATGCACCAGGAAGCCAACCTTCCCTAGACACTGCATCTGCTGTACCTTTATCTTGGACTTCTCAGCCTCCACAATTGTAAGAAATACAGTACAGCCTCTGTAAGTTGACCACCCAAGGGACTGTAACAAACTGGTCAACGTACAGAGATGGTCACCATAAGGGCCTAGGCCTACTGTGCTGATACATACACGTGCTGCATGGTCAATCTATGAAAATTAGGTCAACTGCAGAAGGTGGACAACCATGGAGGCCCTACAGTATTTGTTGTTCTCTGCACTAAGACATAGATTTTTTTAAAAAATACAGTAAATGACTTGATCAGATTCTTCTCCAGAATAGCTTCCTTGCACCCCCATACCTCTCCCCAGGTCCCCATATGAGACTACCTGACTGGAGGAATCTAAAACATGTCCAGAACTCGGGGTCAAGAAAGTTTAGGGTTGAGAACTTCAGGCTCTGTCCTCTTTGTCATTTTTTTCATGATCCTCTTCTTTTTTCCTGAAACAAGTGGTGATCTTCTTGGGATTCCTGTCTTCATGTGAGTCAATGGAAATGACTCTCAGGTTCTCTTTGCATGTTCTTGTTTTTGAATCATCAGCATGAGAAAGTTCCCCGAAAGTGCTGACCCTGCTATCCCACCTTTCTCCCTGCCTCATGCAACTTGCATCTCACGAGCCCCTCAGCAAGGTCCGTCTCTCTCGTCACCTTCTCTGTCCTACACCTCACATTCATTCTTCCACTGTACTCGCACTTCTCAGGTCTCTCCATCTTCTAACCAGCCTTGGCTTTGGGATTTTGTTAGATACCGCCAATCAACTCCCTATATTTACCTGCTCTTCTACTTTTTAAGAAAAGAAACTTCAAGTTTTATATCAGCCCACCTAAAGATGAATACCTTGGCTTCTCAAGCTGTTAGCTGTGATTAGGTCTGAACCGAAAGGATTCTTACCCCTCCCTTCCTTCTGGTTGGAGAAAGGTAATGGCTGGCTGGAGTGACCTCAAAAGCCATTTATTGAACATGTCAGAGCCACCCTATCCACCCAGAATACTCACCCTTAGACTGTTAAATGGAAGCGAGATAAATTTAGGTTTTAGGTAAGACAGAGTGTTTTGTTTTAGGCTTGAAGGAGATCAGGATGTGTTACCCCAAAATATGCCACTTTGACGTAAGGATTATTTTGAGCTGACAGCAATTCAACAGATTACAGGAAGAGTCCTTGGTCCTCCCTTTATTTCCTTAAAAGCAGGGCATAAATTTCCCTTTGTGAACATGTCTCCCTGTCTTGTACCAGGAAGAAAACAGCAGCTGTTATCAGTGGAGATGGTGGTTTGACATTGAGATAAAGTGGCATAAACAACCCTTATGAAAATAGCCCTTATTCATGTTTTCTGTTAATTTTTCTCATATGTTTCCTAGTCCCTAAGAGATATCATCCCTTGAAGTCCAAACTTTCCTTTGTCAAAATGATGTATAAATATCTGAGTCTAACCACTTCTTTGAATTTCACTTATTTTCTTTGAACTCCTGGGCATATAAACATTCATAAAAATTGTATGCCTTTTCTCTTGTTAGTTCGTCTTTTGTGAGTTAAATTCACAAGCCCCCAGACTCTGAACCTAAGGAAATGGAGGAAAAGTTTTTTCTCTCTGACAACTGTACCTTAAATAATACAATAGCCACAGGCGTATTTCTCTTCTTGGGGACAATGGCTGCCTGGTCCTGCTGCCACACAACATCCAGGACTAGCTTTATAGTGACAACTGCATCTTGCTGGTGCAACTGTCACAATTTGTTCTCTGCCTGTTAGCAGTCTCCTACGACTAGGGCAATACCTAAAGATGTTCTCATGTATGTCTCATGATATTTTAAGAATCTGGGGATAAGAATGAATAATACTTGGTAGGATGATCCTATAACTTTGTCCATTTGGAAGTAATATACATATTCTCCATGATCTTCTGGCATTGGAGTCAGCTAATGCAGCAAATCCAAGCTCTACCCCTTAACAGTAATGCTGCTTAACCTTTCTGTGTCTCAGTTATAAAATGGGGATAATAATTATACTTGTCTCCAAGAGTTGCTATGACAATAGTTTAACTGAAATTAGGCAGGATTATATTATTATAATTAGATGGTTAAGTTACTCTACTTTTTCAAAATATGATCATGTGAACCAGTCCTTTGGCCTCTCCCTGGATCTTGGAAAAGTCTATGGCATTGGCTTCACAGTAAATCCACCTCTGATAACCTCACACTGTGACTAGAGGATAACACAACGTACAGCCAGGGCCACTAGCATGAGGGGACATTTGTACTTATTACAGAATGGTGACCTCTCCAGGGGGCTCAGGCCTTGGCCAGCAGAGAGAGGGTTAGATTTCAGCTCCCACCCTTCTTTCACGCAGGGCTAATAATACAGGTGTAGGTTGGTGAGTCCACCGAGGTACTTGGCCAGCAGGGTGCAGGTGAGCAGACGCCAAGCTCAATTCCCTTTTCTCACCCAAATGTGTGTCTCAGCACGTAGCCGCATATTCCCAAGAACTGGGCACCTTTCGCTTCCCATGAAGTCTGTCCCTCTGCCAATCCTAGCACCCACTTTTTGCTAACTGCACAGAGGTGCCCTAGAGTTCGCAGGTGAGGCCAGCACGTTGCACAAGTACAGAAGGCAGCCCTGATCCCTATCATGCGATAAGCACTTTGCAAATAGAAATGTTTCTCTTTTGCTCATCCTCTCTCCCCATCAATTCTTTCCTACCCATGTAATGTTTTCCTTACTTGCTCAATATTGTATAACTTAAAAGTAATTTAAAAAGTTAATTTGCATACTTTCAAGGAAGCAATTGGAAACCTAAGTTGCACCAAGGAATTGAGCAACTTTCCAGTGTGTCCTTGAGCTCAGTGGGGGATCCACCTGAGACAAACCTTTAGGGATTGTTCCAGGTTCCTTGTCTGTCTGCACTGGTCCACTGTGGCAAAGATTCTTTGCTTGTCCAAACTTCAGTCGGACTTCTGAACCCTCCCTTTGGCCCATTGTTCACTTCCTTGTAAAATCCAGTTTTAGCAAAGAACAGTGCTGAGTCAGTTTAGCCGGCCGTGGGGGGGGGGGGGGGGGGGGGGGGGGGGGGGGGGGGGGGGGGGGGGGGGGGGGGGGGGGGGGGGGGGGGGGGGGGGGGGGGGGGGGGGGGG
>CAUYRH010074720.1:0-10652 GCA_963574655.1 Perodicticus potto
AAGCACACTGTGTGGATGATGAACATACTTATAACATTGACTCAAATAGTACAAAAGCAATTTATGTAAATGATTACCCATACTTTTTTCAAAGTAAACTGTGTATATGCATGTGTGTGCACATGTATGTATGTATATTATGTGTATATATTCCAAATATGTATTCCTAAACTTTTATCATCTTGGGTAGGATTTAACTTCATTACACCAGTTAATGAATGCTTAGGTATCCAGTGATCATGAGAAAACCATGTTTACTAATCTGGAATAAAGATAAAATGACCAGGTAGTAATTTTTTAAGTATGAAATATGCTTATGAGTGTTTAGTTACCTACTTTAAAAAATGTATTGATACATTCAACAAAAATTGTAATGAATGTGTACTAACTTTCATGCACTGAAGTAGACCATAGTGATACGATCAGGAATAAAAAAGACAAGATCTCTTTTCTTACAGTGTTTATATCCCAGTGGGGAAATGGACAATAAAGTAGAAATGTATAAGCAGTACATGTTGCACTTTGATGTCAATAACAATAGACCTGAGATGGTGAACAACACAAGTAGTCCTTCACTAGGTAGAAGGATCAGGAAAAGCCCCTCTGAATATAAGATACTCAAACACCACCATAAAAAAGTTAGGGGAAAGCATCTCAGGCAGAAATGAATTTTTTTGTTGTTGTTGGCAAAGACCCAAGGATTAGTAAGTACTGAGTGTGTTAAATAAACTGAAAGAACACCAGCATAGCTGAAAGTGAATAAATACAGGGGACAGTGGTATCAAATTAGACAAAAGTAAGCCAAGGATAGCATATTAAAGGCCCCATATGACATATAAAGGAGTTATTATTTTTTTGAAGTGAATAAATTTGAAAGCACCTATGAACTGTAAGCAGCAGGCTGATGTGATCGAAATATAGTGAGGACAATGTGTTGTTGAGGAGTATGATTTAAGTATTTGTTAGAAAATCACTGCAATAATTCAGGCAACAGATGATTGTGGTCTGGAATAAAGTGATGACGGTAACAATGGAGAAAAGAGAGGATTTGGGATGTATTTTGAGGGTTAAAACAATCACGCTTGGTGATTGAGAGTGGGCTGGGAGGTGATAGTGAAGAGAGAGAAGAAAAAGGAGTCCTCAGAGATAACTCCACTTATGACTTGAGTATTGAATCAATTAGGATATCATTGTTAATAAGGGAAATATTATAGGAAACAGAATTACGAGAAAAAAATTTTCTGTAATGGACAAGCTAAGTTTGCGATGGTTGTGAAATCACCAAATGGAAATGACAAGTAGGTAGTTTAAAACATGGGTCTTAAGCTCAGAGGAAAAATGGAAATATTAATTTTTCATCATCACCATGACCATATTTAAGTATATGGGTTTATCTGAGGCCACCCAGGAACAGGGTAAAGTGAAGAAGGTTTATAAGCAAGTTTTCAGAAACCTCAAACATATCTCTTAGACATTGAGTAGGATCCTTGAAAAAAAAAATAAGGAAAAAATGGACAATGGGAAAGAAGAAAAATCAGTAGAGAAGGGTGATAGGTGATAATAGAAAGAGAAGACTACAGGTATTTCAAGAAATCTGTGGTCACACGTGCCTACGTTTATGAAAATGTTGTTGACAGAGCAGTGCTCATTAGATGTGGCTACAAAAGTTGCAGCTAGAACTTAGCAACTAAAGTTTCCGTGGAATGATGGAGGTAGAAAACATTTCGATGGTACTGGTATTCAAGTATGGTCATTGGACTAGTAGTATTAATAACAAGTGGGAGGCCAGGCATGGTGGCTCACGCCTGTAATCCTAGCACTCTGGAAGGACAAGGTGGGTGGATTGCCTGAGCTCATGGGTTTGAGACCAGCCTGAGCTAGAGCGAGACCCCATCTCTAAAAATAGCCAGTTATTGTGGTGGGCACCTGTAGTCCCAGCTACTTGGGAGGCTGAGGCAAGAGAATCGCTTGAGTCCAAGAGTTGGAGGTTGCAGTGAGCTATGACACTACAGTACTCTACCGAGGGTGACAAAGTGAGATTCTGTCTCAAAAAAAAAAAAAAGGTGAGAACTCCTTATTAAAAATGCCCCCCACTACCTACTGAATCAAAAATACATTAACTCTGAGGATATTACTCAGAAATCTGTGTTTTTTAAAGTATTCCAAATTATCCTGATACACATTGAAGTGTAAGAACCATTTGCTCTGTGGTTTGAGTTTTAAATGATGGGTGAGGGATTATTGTCAGAATGTGTATACAACATCTAAGATACATGATTTAAAAAATATTTTAGTGGAATTTGAATGGAATCTGGTGAATAAATAAATTGTATGAATTTCTGGATTTTCTCTTAATCAAAACACTTAATGTTTTTTGAGTGTTATTTGTCTTGTTAAAAAAAGATATAAAATGCCAGTGGTAAAAAGGCCAGTATGTAATGCTCTGATTATTGATGAAGATGAAGATATGTAATAATACGTTAGAGGAGAAATTAAATATACTACAAGATCAAAATATAACCCTAAGGCTCAGTGCCTGTGGCTCAACGGGCTGAGGCGCCAGCCACATACACCTGAGCTGGTGGGTTCTAATCCAGCCCGGGCCCGCCAAACAACAAAGATGGCTGCAACCAAAAAATGGCCGGGTGTTGTGGTGGGCGCCTATAGTCCCAGCCACTTGGGAGGCAGAGGCAGGAGACTCGCTTGAGCCCAGGAATTGGAGGTTGCTGTGAGCTGTGATGCCACAGCACTCTATCCAGGGTGACAGCTTGAGGCTCTGTCTCCAAAAAAAAAACAAAAAACAAACAAACAAAAAAAAACAAATTATAACCCTAAGATGATATCAAAAATGAGCAAAGCACAATAAAGAGAGATGGTAATTGGAAATAAGATATGTAATATGTCTCAGGACTAAGCAAATAGTGATAATGGATACACATAATGAAAAAGATGCATCAATATGCAGGTACATAGGACAGGAAATGTGTTTTACTACTGTAAGCACTGCAAAAATACGTTTCCTATCTCAATACATGCATACCTGTCATACCATCTGATACATATTTGCTTTATAGTTTCAAAAGAACTCTTTGTCCTTTCCTATTTTTAATTTCTAAACTTTAAAATATTTAATTGACAAATACAAATTATAAATATACAAAATGTACAAGGTAATAGTCTGATATAAATACACATTGTGTAATGATTACAGCAATGAAATTAGCTAACATATCCATCATCACCCATAGTATATATTAGGCCATCAGACATTAATTTATAACTAAAAATCTATACCATTTCACCAACATTTCCCCATTTCCCCCACCCCCAAGTCTGTGGCAAACACTACTATATTCTCTGCTTTAGTAAGTTCAACAATTTTAGATTCTACATATGAATAAGACCATGCAATATTGTCTTCCTGTATCTGGCTTATTTTCTTAGTATAATATCATCCAGATTCATTTTTCATAGCTAAACAGTATTTCATTGTGCATATACACCATATTTTCTTCATTTATTTATCCCTTAATTGACACTTGTGCTGTTTCTATATTTTAGTTATTAGAGGATAATGGCACAGTAAACATAGGAGTGCAGGTATTTCTTCAAATTACTGTTTCTATTTCCATTGGATATATCCCCCGAAGTAGAATTGCTAAATCATATGTCAGTTCTACTTTTAATTATTTGAGGAAACTTCATGTTGTTTTCTATACCTATACCAATTTACATTGTTATCAACAGTGTGCAAGGGTTCCTATTTGGCACACTCACCAACACTTACCTCTTGTCTTTTTGATAGTAGCCATCCTAAAACGTATAAGGTGATGATATATCATGTGTTTGATTTCCACTTCTCTGATAATTATTGAGAGGTAGCATATTTCTTCATAAACTTGATGGCCACTTGTATGTCTTCTTTTAAGAACTATTTATTCACGGCTCGGCACCTGTGGCTCAATGGGCTAAGGCACCAGCCACGTACACCTGAGCTGGCGGGTTCGAATCCAGCCCGGGCCCGCCCAAACAACAATGATGGCTGCAACCAAAAAATGGCCAAGCATTGTGGTGGGCACCTGTAGTCCCAGAAACTTGGGAGGTGGAGGCAGGAGACTTGTTTGAGCCCAGGAATTGGAGGTTGCTGTGAGCTGTGATGCCACAACACTCTATCCAGGGTGACAGCTTGAGGCTCTGTCTCAAAAAAAAAAAGAAATATTTATTCAATTCCTTTACTCATTTTTTTTTGTGTGGTTTTTGGCAGGGGCTGGGTTTGAACCCGCCACCTCCAGCATATGGGGCCAACACCCTACACCTTTGAACCACAGGCACCGCCCCCTTTACTCATTTTTAATTGGGTTATTTGGACCTTTTTGCTATTGATTTGTGTGAATTCCTTAAACACTTTGGATATTGCCCCTTTGTAATACATGGTTTGCAAATACATTCTCTAATATTGCCTTTTTGTTTTATTAAATTTTTGCCTGTGCTATGGAGAAACATTTATTTTGGAGTAAAGATTGAATAAAAAATTGTCTATTAAATCATAAATGAGTGATAACCTCCTATCTAGCATTATACCATTGTGAATCGGTAGGATTAGAAATCTGTGGCAATCTCAGAGTAAAGAATGAAGACTGGGAATTTAGGCCTCAAGGAAGATAATTTTAATAGTTAAAATGCACCGAACAAGCTGCTTTGGGAGGGAATGTGGTTAATATGAGGGAGAATTCATGCCTGAGAAAACCAGTGCCATCCCTAACACTTCTGAAACCATTTGATCACTTTATGTTAAAATTCCAACAAAAATAAATTGAAGGAATAAATGAACTATAACTGGAATATGCCCAGATTCTACTGAATTTTTTAAAGTCTTTCCTTTTAACAAATTTGGAAAGAAATTTAAAGGAGATTGTCAGTTATTATCTATAGAAGTTGTACCAGGTTATACACCCATTCATGAATTATGAGAAGTCCTGTTTCCCTACCTATGGCAACCCACAGTGTGGTACCAAAACTTTTGACCTTAATCAATATAGGAGGTAAACATAAAACTGTGTGTAGTTTAGTTTATGTTACTTTTATAACGTGTGAGGTTGAATGGATGTTAGATGTTTAAGAGCCAGCTGTTTATTCTTACTTTTTTCTTTTTTTCAAGTTTTAGTTTTTGTAGATTTAAGGCGTACAAGTGCCGTTTGTCATGTGAATATATTGTGTAGTAGTGAAGTCTCGGCTTTTATTGTACCCAGTATCTGAAGAGTGTACCTTGTACCCATTAAGTCGTCTCCAATCCATTTTCCCTCTCCCATACTCTCACCCTTCTTTATCTCCCTTATCTATCCTTCAACCCTCGAAGACTGTGTGTACACATCATTTAGCTCATGCTTATAAGTTAGAATATATGGCATGCTTCTCTTTGTGTCTTGTTTCACTTAATATAATGGCCCTAGTTCTATCAAAATTGGGGCAAAAGATGTGATTTCACACTTTTATAGCTGAATAACATTCCATCATGTATATAGGACACATTTTCTTTGTTCATCTGTTGGTGGGCAAATAGGTTCATTCAATGTCTTTGCTAATGTGAATACTGTTGCAATAAACATATGAGTGTCGGTATCTTTTTTATATGATTATTTCCTTGGATAGATACCCAGTAAGGGTATTTCTGGATTGAAGAGTAATTCTAAATACCTTTGCAGAGTCTCCACACTGTTTCCTATAGATGTGTTAATTTACATTCCCACCAACAATTTATAAGCATTCCCTTTTATTTGCTCTTCACCAAAATCTCTTATTTTTCAAAATTTAATAATAGCCATTCTGGCTGACATAGGATGGTACCTCATTGTGGTTTTCATTTAAATTTCTCTGATGATTAGTGATGCTGAACATTTTTGATATGCCTGTTGGCCATTTCTATGTCATCCTTTTGAACAGATGTTTGTCCATGTCTTCTGGCCACCTTATACTGTTTTGTCATTGTTATTGTTATTGAGTTGTTTAAGTTCTTTCTAGGTTCTGGATATTAGTATTCTGTCAAAAATATAATTTGCAAGTATTTTCTCCCATTATACAGATGTCTGACCACTCTGCTGATTATTTCTGTGGCTGTGAAAAATAATTTTAGTTAAAATTACGTCTCATTTCTCTTTTTGTTTTATGCCTGTTCTTTTGAGGTCTTAACCATAAATTCTTTACCTGTGCCATTGTCCAGATGTTTTCCTAAGTTGTATTCAAGTATTTTATAGTTTCAGGACTTACATTCAAGTATTTGATGTACCTTGAGTTGATTTTTTATATGGTAAGAAGTAGGAAGTCCGTTTCTTTCTAATGTATATGGCAATCCAACTTTCTGAATATCATTTATTGAAGAGAATGTCCTTTCCCCAGGGTATGTTTTTTTTTTTTTCTACTTTGTAGTTATATGGCTTTGTTTCAGTTTTCTCACTTCTGTTCCTTTGATGTATGTGTCTACATTTATGCCACTATGGTTCTTATTTGGTGACGGCAACCTTGTGGAATAATTTGAAGTCAGGTAATATAATACTGATACAGGACAGGTGGCACCCCAGGGAGCTCAGCTGAGCTAAGCTGAAGGACCTGCCGCGGCACCAAAAAGTGGCAGCCAGCAGAGGAACTAGCAGGCTGGAGGGTAGGTAAGGGTGGGGGAGCCTCCCACTCCCACCGGAGGTTCCAAAAGCCAAAGGGGCTGGACAACTGCTGGACAGACATGGGCTCCTTGGTGTCTCCTTCCCTTTGCACTTATGACTGAATACAGAACCCCCATTTCCTATGCCTAGGTCAATTTCATGTAAGTTTCCTAGGCCTCAATGAATTAATGCATTCATTCACCTTGCCCCAGTGGAAGAGACTGTGTCCATTCATTAATACATTCATTCACCTTGCCCCAGTGGAAGAGACTGTGTCCATTCATTAATATAGTCATTCACCTTGACCCTGCAGAAAGGACTGTATCCATTCATTTCCTGACCTCATATACAAGGAACCCATGCACCTATATATACCCCTAAACAAAGAGCCCAGAGGGAGAGAAAGAGAGAGAAAGCTTTTCTCTCCTGACTTGGGTTTTTTCTCCCTGCTGGGAGCTTTGGTGTTTTTGTATTCTTTTCTGTAAATAAATCCTGTCTTAACACTGATCTGTGGTCCGTGGATTTATTCTTCAAATCACCATGACCAAGAACCTACTGAAGAGGAAATTCTGGTATCAATACCTCAAGCTTTGTTTTTTATGCTTAGGGTTGGTTTGGCTATTTCTGTTCTTCATTGGTTCCATATGAATTTTAAGATTTTTTTTCTTATTCTCTGAAAAGTGAAGTTGGTAATTTGATAGAAATTGTGTCAAATCTGCAGATTCTTTTGAGAAATGTGGTCATTTTAGTGATATTTATTCTTCCATTCAATTATCATGGGATGCTTTTCCTTTTTGTTATGTTATCTATAATTTCTTTCATCAGAGTTTTATAGTTCTCATGTAGGGACCTTTCACCTGCTTTGTCAAATATATTCCTAGGTATTTTATTTTTTGTACCCATTTTTAAAAGGATTATATAATTGATTTAGTTCTCACCTTGATTATTACTGATCCATAAAAATACTGCTCATTTTTATACATTGATTTTGTATCCTGAAACATTACTGTAGTTGTTTATCAAACCTATGAATTTTTTGGCAGAAACATTGTGTTTTTTAGGCATAATATCATATCAGAAAAGAGAAAGTTTGACTTGCTCTTTTTTAATTTGGATGCCTTTTGTTTCCTTCTCTTATCTAACTACCCCGGCTAGGCCTCCCAATATTATAATGAATAAGAGCAGTGAATAGGGGCATTTTTTTCTGGTTACAGTTCTTAAGGGTAATGCTTTCAATTAGTTGTGAGTTTGTTATACATGGTTTTTATTATCTTGAGGTGTGTTCCTTCTATGTATAGTTTGTTGAAGAATTTTATCATGAAGTGGTGCTGGATTTTACCAAAAGCTTTATCTGCATCTGTTGAGCTGGTTTTTGTCCTTGATTCTGTTTTCGTGAAATATCACATTTATTGATTTGCATATCTTGAACCATCCTTGTATCCTGAAATAAAATATACTTGATGGTGGTGTATTGTCTTTTTTTGATGTGCTGTTGTATTCAATTTCTTAGTATTTTGTAGAGAGGATTTTTATATCTATGTTCATCTTCACCAGGGATATCAGTTTATCACAAGTTCTCACTAGGTTGCACAGACTGGTCTCGAACTCCTGACCTCAAGTGATCTTACTTCCTCAGTCTCCCAAAGTGCTGAGGTTATAGGCATGAGCCACTCAACTCCTCCAAAGTTCCTTTGGTTGTTGTGCCCTTGCCTGGCTTTGCTGTCAGATTGACAGGGGCTTCTTAGAATGCGTTAGGGATAATTCTCTCCTCCTTGATCTTCTTCAACAATTTCAATAGAATTGGTATCAGATCTATGTACATTTGCTAGATATTTGCTGTGAATTCATCTGGCCCTGCGCTTTTCTTGTTGAGAGATATTTTATTACTGATTCAATCATGCTTTATTATTCTTGTGTTCAAAATTTATATTTCTTCCTGGCTCAGTCTTGGAAGGTAGTATGTTTCCAGGAATTCATTCATTTCCTCTAGATTCTCTGAATTTTCAGCACAGAGGTCTTCATAGTAGTATCTGATGATCTTCTGTATTTCTGTGGTGTCAAGTGTAATGTCCTCTTTTTCATTTCTGAATGTATTTATTGTAATCTTCTCATTTTCTTGGTTATTTTAGGTAGCATATATCAATTTTATTTATCTTTTCAAAGAATCAACTTATCATTTCATTAATCCTTTGCAATATTTTGTCTCAATTTTTGTTATTTTTACTCTGATTTTTGTTTTTTTTTTTCTTATGCTAGTTATAGCTTTGGTTTCTTCTTGTTTTTCTAGCTCCTTGAGAAGTGAAATTAGGTTGTTAATTTGTGATCTTTCTAATTTTTTTAATACAGATATTTAACAATGCAAATTTCCCTCTATGCGCTGCTTCTGCTGAATCACACAGGTGAGGTGTGTTGCATCTACCTTTTCATTCTTCCAAAATTTTGTTTATCTTACATTTTAATTTTTTCCATTGACCCAAGATTATTCAGGAGCTATTGGTTTAATTTTATGCATTTTTATAGCATTGAAATTTTTTTTGTGGTAGTTAGAAATAATCTCCTGTATTTTGGTGGTATCATTTGTTATTTCTCCCTTTTGATTATGATTGAAGTTATTAAAGATTTTACTTTTCTATTACTGGTTAATCTGGTCAATGGTTTATCTACTTTTTTTTATGTTTTTGAATCAAATTTTTGTATGATTAATTTTGTAAATGATTCTTTTATTTTCAATTCCATTTATTTCTGGTTTCATTCTGGTTATTTATTTTCTTCTGCTGTGGTTGGGAATGGATTGCTTTTCCTTTCTCACTTCTTTATGATGATTCATTAGGTTGTTTAAGTGTTCCCTTTCTTTTTTCAGATATAGTCATTTAATGTGATAAAATTTCCTCATAGGAATTCTTTTGCAGTTCCCACAGGTTTTGGTAGCTTGTGTCTTCATTGTTGTTATGTTCAATGAAGTTAATGATTTCCTTACTTATCTCTTCTTTGACCCAATCTCATTCAGCTTAAGGTTGCTAATTTCCATGGTTTTGTGTGGGGACAACAATTTTTGTTGGAGTTGAGTTTCACCTTTATTGGCTTGTGGTCTGAAAAGATACAAGGTAGAATTTCAATTCTTTTGACTTTGTTAGAAAAGGGTACTGAATTTTGAGGTTTGATTTGTCTATTTTGGAGAATGTTTCATATATTAGTTAGAAGAACATATATTAGTTAGCTTTGGAATGATGTGTTCTGCATATGTCTATTAAGTACAGTTGTGCTAGGGTCACATTTAACTCCCTTGTATCTTTGTTGAGGTTTCATTTAGAGGATATGTCAAGCTCTGTAAGAGGAGTGTTAAAGTCTCCTGCTATTCAGGTGTTATAGCATAGGATATGATATTGCTCAGACTAATTAAGGTCTCTTTCATAAATCTGGTAGCATTTAGGTTGGGTGCATAAATCCTTAGAATTGAAATGTCTTCTTGTTTTATTGTTACCTTGAGTGATATGAAGTATTCATTTTCATCTTTTTTGACTTTAGTTGCTTTAAATCCACATGTAGCTGAAGATATGATTACAACCCATTCTTTCTTCTGATTTTCATTTCCATGAAAAATTGTTTACCATTCATTCACCCTGAGTCTTTCCAGGCTATCTGTGTTTCCTGCAGGCAGCATATGGATGGCTTGTGCTTTTTTTATGCAATCAGTCAGCCTATGCCTCTTCACTGGGGAAGTCAAGCCATTAACATTTATTTTATTATTTTATTTTATTTTTTTTATTGAATCATCGCTGTGTACAATAATTCAATCATGGGGTACAGTGTGCGGGCTTCAGATACAATTGGAGATATTTTTATCAACCTGATTGTGATAATATTCAAGAGACTTTCTCATTACTATGTGAGAACATTTTTGATCCGTGTTTAGAAGTTTTCTCCTGACCATTCAAATATACACCACTGGTGTGATCCTGCCCTTTATCCTCTCTCCCCCCACCCTCTCCCTCCCCTTCC
>CAUYRH010074721.1:0-37284 GCA_963574655.1 Perodicticus potto
CCTGCCATTCGATCCTGCAATTCCTCTACAAGTATATCCAGAAGACCAAAAATCACTTTATAACAAAGATAGTTGCACCAGAATGTTTATTGCAGCCCAATTCATTATTGCTAAGTCATGGAAGAAGCCCAAGTGCCCATCTACCCACGAATGGATTAGTAAATTGTGGTACATGTATACCATGGAATATTATGCATCCTTAAAGAAAGATGGAGACTTTACCTCTTTCATGTTTACATGGATGGAGCTGGAACATATTCTTCTTGGCAAAGCATCTCTAGAATGGAAGAAAAAGTATCCGAAGTACTCAGCCCTACTGTGAAACCAATTTATATGCACCCAGACTTCCATATAAAAGCTATAACCCAACTACAGCCCAAGAAGAAGGGGGAAGAGGAAGGAGAGGGGAAGGGAGGGGGAAGGAGGGGTAGAGAGAGGGTAATTGGTGGGACCACACCTATGGTGCATTTTACAAGGGTATGTGTTAAATCTACTAAGTGTAGAATATAAATGTCTTAACACAATAACTAAGAAAATGTGTTGAAGGCTATGTTAACCAGTTTGATGAAAGTATTTCAAATTGTAGGCTCGGTGCCTGTGGCTCAACGGGCTAAGGCGCCAGCCACGTACACTTGAGCTGGAGGGTTCGAATCCAGCCCGGCCCACCAAACAGCAACCACAGCTGCACCCAAAAAATGGCTGGGAGTTGTGGCAGGCACCTGTAGTCCCAGCTACTTTGCAGGCGGAGGCAGGAGACTCGCTTGAGCCCAGAAATTGGAGGTCACTGTGAGCTGTGATGCCATGGCACCCTATCCATGGCGACAGTTTGAGGTTCTGTCCCACCCCCCCAAAAAAAGTATTTACAATTGTATATAAAACCAGCACATTGTACCTCATAATTGCATTAATGTACACAGCTATGATTTAATAAAAATAAAATAAAATACCCCCTCCTCCTCTCGACCTTCTCTCTCCTCTCCTCTCCTCTCCTCTCCTCTCCTCTCTTCCCCCGCTTCTCTCTCTCTCTCCCCTCCTCCTTAATGCTGCTCTGCAGCTTCCCCCGCCATAAAGACCTTTCATACAAAAATAAATAAATAAAATAAAATAAAATAAAATAAAATATATTTTCAAAAGCAAAAAAAAAAAAAAAAAAAAAAAAAACACTATCAAGAAGCAAATGAAGTCCACACACTGCATTTAGCTGATACGAAAAAAAAATGTGAACCCTGGAAAGCGCAAAAATGACTATTGAGGTCCAACAAGAAAATCAGAGAATTTCATTAATATATGGTTCTCGCATATTGAAAGAAGCATTTTAAAGCACACGATGTCTTATGAAAAGAGTTCAGATATTACAACATATAAATAAATGCAGCTATATATATACTGAAGTGCATCTCAAAATATTGTAACAATGGGGTACGTAATTAAATGCATTTAAAATTAATATTCTAAAAATCAATAAAACTGGAGAGCTAGTCTGTGGACTGGTTCTATTTTGGAGACTCAAAGCAAGAAAAGGAAAAACTAAGCAGCTGAACACTAAAAAGTGCAGCAGCCCTTTGTGTTAGTTATTTCCATGTGGTGATGAGACCCCCCTCTGCCCATTTGCTACCTGTCTTAGTGTCAGCACAGCCTGCAGGACTGAACACATAGTAATAATGTTTCGTTATCGGTTTGTTTAAAATTTAATTACAAACCCTTAGCAAAATAAACAATAAAAAAAAAGAACATTAATAGGTGAAGTTGTTGACAGTGATACTAACACAGACACTTAAAAAGCTAGCTCTTGGTTAACTTTCTAGTAACACAGAGAACTAATTGGAAATCTCACTCAGATGAGCCTTTATTCATTCCATATAAAAGTTCATTAAATTTACTGTTGATAATTTTGATGGTGAGAATGATGGAATGCTAGTAAGAAACATTCATAAGCTATCTGTAATCTATGATGTGCAGTGGCATCAAGTGACATGGAGAAGTACAGTTGTCCCTCTGTATCTGTGGGGGAATATACTCCACGACCCCAAGTAGAAACTGAAACTGTAAGTAGCACCAACTTGATCACCATCAATTGGAACAGTTCTGTTCATGTCTTCCACCCACAATCCTAACGACTTTTTCATCTTAACTAAGCATTTGGTACATATTGTGGCTATAACATATGCAGTTTGAGATATGACAGCAAAACTAGTACAAATTTCTTTACCCTTCTTTACAATTACCATATGTCTTAATCATCTCAGCACAAGGTATTTCTCATTCCTTATTAAGTCAAGATGTTTCACCTTTTGTCTTAACATAAATTAATCACTTCACAGCTTCTCTTTGGAATATCCCAATTGCCAGCAGCACCAAAAATTTGGGTACATTATTAAGCAAAATAAGGGTTACTTGAGCAAAGCACTGTGATATCATGAACATAGGTCTGATCGTGAAGCTGGCGGCTAAGTGAGTAACTGAATGTAGCATTCAGAGCAGGGATACCCTGGGCAAAGGAATGGTTCACACCCTGGGTAGGACAGAGAGGGTGGGATAGTGGTGTGAGAGTTCATTAGTCCAGTCAGAACAACGAACAAAGTAATACTCAGGAATTATTTATTTTTGGTACTATCCATTTAATATTTTCAGACTGCAATTGTCCACAGGTAGCTGCTAAGTCATGGATGTGGGGAGACTACTGTATACCTCACTATGTTGCTTTTATAAGTGATGATGATAACTATGAGGAAGACAATGTGATGGTCTGATAATCGTCCAACTGGCAGGAGGCAGGCCCACTGTGATTTCTATCTACCAGCTACGCTTAAGAAATTACATCATGTTGTCCCTTTCTATGTTAGTTAATATGAATCAATGAATATTAGTGTACAGAGGTCAGTCAGTAAACATTACTGACTATAAAGGACATGATTCACATCAGTGGATAGCTTCGAAATACAGGAAACAACATTTATTTCCTAGAATTACAAACAAGCCAGTTTTGAAAAATTTGAAGTCAAAATTAGATTAAAATGTAAACAAAGTGTGTGTCCATACAGAGGTCTGCATATATTTATACGAACATATTTACTTGCATCATGCTGCCTATAGAATGATGCATTTAAAAGCATCAAGAGCATTATACGTACATTTTGACAACACGTGTTCTCTTGGGAACTCAAGTGTTGTGGAAATTCAAATATACTTAACAAGATCAATTTATTTATTTCATAACTTTAGAAAATTGCTAGGAAGCTCTGAGCCATATTTCTTCATTTATAGATTAAGAAAAATATCACCTACCTCAGAGAATTTAATTAGTTGTCATATATGAATAAAAGAATCTGCAACAATGTCAAATGTACCTGTACTACATATTTTTCTATCTTTATTTGCTTTACAGAATTGTAATGGAGACATTGCACGCTTTTTGGCCTATGATGTATTTCCTATAAAAGTGACATTTATCTATTAGATCACTGCTGAATTTTACAAAATAATAAATCTGGATAAAAGCTATCTTACATGGATTACATATTTAGCAAGAAAGTTGAATAACACAGTCTATGTTTTTCCTGCTTAAGGTCATCACTGTCAATATTAGTTTTAGATCTTGGCACAGGCTTGGTGCAAAATACAATTCAATAACAAGGGCAATATTTATTTTACCTTGACAAGATAAGAAAAATTAAGCTGAATATTTGTGACCTCTCCAGGATGGTACCCAGGAGCAAGGATTTTAAACTGTGTTCATTACTGAACAGTAAGTAAGTGGTACTGTGTTACCATTACTTCTTCTAATGGAAAGATCTGAGAATTTGCCTACCACAGCTTCTGTGGAAATTGAAAGAGTAGCACATGTCTTTGAGCATATGAGTAAAAATGATTATTTTAAAATGTAAATTTTCATGTTTGATGGTGGTAAATGGTTAGAGTTAGCAGAAAGTTGCTAATTAATAAAGAAGAAGTAGAAAATTACCCTAGCTACATCAGCCAGATAAGTGTTAACAAAGAACAAGTGAGTGTGTGTGTGTGTGTGTGTGTGTACGAGCATGTTGTGATGTGGCTGAAGTCTTACTTTACATGAAATTTCAGGGTTTTAGAAAATGTTTTTCCAAATTATTTTCTAAGAAAATTCCGTAACTCTAATGGCTTGTAGATCAGCAGGTCACACATTAGATGAATGAAGACACATTTGTCCTTCAAACTGTCATACTGAAACTCAAGGCAGGGCGGGGCTCATAAAACTATTCAAAGGCCATCACAAGAGAGAGGGGCCGAAAGGGCAAACTGGGAGCTGTCCACACGCCTCTAGGAGAGGACAGAAAGTCGCCAGTGGGTGCCCAGCCGGGGGTGGACCGGAGCATTGTCAGTCAGCGGAGGTGACTCAGAGTGATAGAGACGGGGAAGGGGAGATCCCTCGAGATTGGAAGGTACATGGGAGATGCCCACACGTGGGGAAGGGAACGAAGGAGAGAGGCCCAGGCCCCCAGTTCTCTGTGAGAACGCAGACCGGAACTGGGAGGGGCGCTCCCTGACCAGCGGGCCTCCGGGCTGATCCTAAACTGCCTGGACGCTGCACGGTACAGCTGCACCAACAGGCAGGCTCCGGGGGGACCCTCTGGCCTCCACGCTCGGGTGGCTGCAGCTGATGCCCTTCTGAGCTCTTGGATCTGGAGCACCCAGTTTACACAGGTACCAGCTTAACTGTGACTTCCTGACACTGTCCCTGCTGGGCTGCGGAACGAGAGAGACCACAGGCTTTCACAGACCTGGAACCTGGGGCCTGCACCCCTGTGCCCCACCTGAGGACTTAGATCAGAGTGGGCACTGGCGCCACTAGAAAGGTCCCACAGTGGCATCCCCAGAGTAAGACCTGAGTGAGGAGAGAGCCCCAGCCATGCAGCAGGTAGCTTCCCTGGCCCTATGTGTGGCTGTGCCAAGGTCCACACCCCTATGGACCTGCCTGCTGGCTGGGGGGCTGCGACTCCAAGCACCTGTCAGCTGAAGGAATGGGCCACCCCCAGTCCTTGCATGCTCAAGGCCAATATATCCACATACCCACACACTGTGTGGCAAGCCTTGTCTCACAGCCCTGCATGCTAACTGGTGAGACGAAATCCTGAAGACGTGAACACCTTATAGAGTGCCACGCTCCCGGTTCTGTTTACTGAGTGGTAGGCCACACTTGTATGGGCCCCAGTGCCACACGTGCAGTCCAGTTTTCCACCAGCTAGCCATAAGCTGTTCCCTGCTGTTACTGCTATTTCTTCTTGACCTGCATGGACTTATTGCCTGTTATCCTGACACCTGTGGTCATCACCTAGATAGCCTCACCCAACAGCCACAGCCTCCACTGTGGGTAGACCCAGGCAGAGGGATTTCCCACAATGCCTCTCTGTGTAGAGAGGGCCCCGTCTAGGTTCCAACAGCGGCTAAGGACCAGCCCACCACTGCACGTGGAAATTCGGCCAGCACTGGCTTGGACTGTGAAAACCAGAGGGAAAATAGGATAATCTTGATGCCCTGAATTAAAAGATCTCAGTGCATCTGCCCCTGTCCTATCAGAATACCTTCCAGAGAAGGACGTGATAGCACCGTGAACCGCTCCTTCTTATTCGCAGAGAATTTCCCACAAATGAGAACAGGGGTGCTGCCATCTGTCTTTACTGAACTGAGATAGGTTCAGGAAAGGTTTTAGATGAAGAGAAAGCAGCAATCTCTGCAAACACAAAGAAATTAGCCAGTAAGCCAGTTAAATGCCCTCAAAGGATCGCAATAGATGTATGATAATGAACTCCAACCAAAAGTGTATTGATGAAATGTAAGGAATGAAATTCAGAATATGAAGATCAAATAAAATGAATAATATTGAAGAGAAAGTTGAAAGCCATCACAGAGAAGCTAAAAAATATTTTAGGAAAATAATGTAAAAATAAATAAGAAAAAGTTACTGGCGGCGCCTGTGGCTCAGTCAGTAGGGCGCCGGCCCCATATACCAAGGATGGCGGGTTCAAACCCAGCCCCAGCCAAACTGCGACAACAACAACAAAAAGAAAAAGAAAAGAAAAGAAAAAGTTACTGGAGAGTGAGCCAACGTAAGAAAGATTACAACAGCACTTATAGAAATGATGCAGTCAGGGAACTTCAAAATGCAATGGAAAGTTTCAAAAACAGTCTAGACAAAGTAGAAGAAAGAACTTTGGAGCTTGAAGACAAGCTCAAACCAACTTAGTCAAAGATGCACAAAAATGATTAAAGAAGAATGAACACTCAGAGTAATATATCACCATGTGAAGTAAGCTAGTATGCAAATAAAGGTTCCTCTGAGGGAGAAGAAGAAAAACCAAGAAAAACCTATTTGAGGGAATTATCGAGGAAAACTTCCCCAGCATTGTCAGAAATTCAGACACCTGGATACAAAGGGGACATTGAATACCAGGAAGACGTACAACAAAGAGGACATCTCTAGGACGTCATTAATCCAGACAAGGTCACAACTGGGAAAAATTCTACAAGCTGCAAAGCAAAACAAAAGCTACCCCCAAAAGGAAATCCCATCCAGCAAGCAAACAGACTTCTTAGCAGAGACTTCACAAGCCAGAAGGAACAGGGATCCCGTTTTTCATCGTAAGCAGAACAACTGTCAGCCAAGGAATATATACATATATATGGAGCTCACAGAGTGAGATAGAAAATTCTACTAGATTTAAGCAATGTGGTTTCATAATTTCTGGGGACTTCAACACCCTAATGACAAAACTGATCATCAAAGCCGAAAATCAGTAAGGAACTACTGGACTTAAATGGCCCTCTCGAACAAATGGGCCTACGAGATACTTATAGAAGTTTCCACCTCAAAATAAATGTGCATACATTCTTCTCATCAGCACTTGGGGGCATTTATAAGCTTGATCATATTCTAAGCCGCAAACCAAGTCTTAGAAAATTTAGAAAAATATAAATCGTACCACAAATCTCAGACCATAGTGGAATAAAAATAGAAATCAAATTCCAAGAGAACCTCTCTAATCCACACAAAATCATGGAAATTGATCAATCTGATGCTTTAAAATAAAAAGATCTTCACACTTTAACAAGAAGGCGCATTAAGAAATTCATAAACTTGAATACATACATCAACAGTACAGAAAGTTCACAAATATAAATCTGATTTAACAATTCAAGGAACTAAAAATAAGTAGAAATAAGCAAAAAAGCCAGTAGAATAAAATCGATAACAAAGATCACAGCAGAACTAAACAAAATAGAAACTGCGCAAACAATAAAAAGGGTCAGAACAAAAAAATCGTTTTTTTGAAAAGATGACAAAATTGATAGATCACTAGCCAGATTAACCAGAAATTGAAAAGAAAAGACACAAATAAGCTCAGTCAGAAATAAAAAGAAGAGGTTACCACAGATACAACAGAAATACAAAATATTCATGAATACTATAAAAATTTCTCTGCATACAAACTAAATACTGAGAGGAGATGGGTAAATTACTGGAAACACAACCTCCAAAGCTTGAATTAGAAGGAAGTGGAAATCCTGAAAATACCAATAAGTAGAGGCAAGACTAAGAAAGTAATAAAACAAACTTCCCAACAACAACAAGCCCTAAATTGATGCACAATCAAATCCTACTAGACATTCAAAGAATTGGCACCTGTCCTGAAGAAGTCTGATGACATTAAGAAATATGATAACATTAAGAGCTCATTCTCTGAAGCTAGTATCATCCTGAAACCTAAGCCAGGAAAAGACACATGACAACAACAAAACTACAGACTTCGGTAGTTTCCCTTCGGAACACTGATGCAAAAATCCGCAACAAGATACTAGAAAACCAATCTCAGCAGCACTTGAAAAACATAATCCACCAGTGGGTTTCATCTCAGGGATGCATGGATAGTTAAACAAACAAATCAATTAACTTGATTCAGCATATAAACAGAAGCAAAAACAAAAAGTATTTAATAATATCAATAGATAAATAAAAAAAGCATTCAATAAAATCCAGCACTCTTTCATTACGAAAATCCTCAACTAAGAATAGAAGGAACACACCTCAAAATTGTAAAAGACATGCCCGACAAACCCACAGTCAAGAACATATTAAATGGAAACAAATTTGGAAATATCCTACCTAAGAACTGGGACCGGGCAAAGGCTCCCAATGCCACCACTATTATTCAGCACAGTACTAGAAGTCCTAGCTAGAACAATCAGGCAAGGGAATGAAATGAAGGGCATCAAAATTTAGAAAGAGGAGAGCAAACTCTCTCTGTTCACTGTTGATATGATTTTATGATCATCAGATCTAGAAAATCCTAAAAACTTCACCAAAAACTTCTTGAATTGATTGATAAATTCAGAAAATTTTCCAGTCACAAAAGCAATGTACACTAATCAGTAGCATTTATATATACTAATAATACTCAAGATGAGAGTCCTATGAAGGACTCGGCACCATTTCCAATTGCTACAACAAAAATAAAATGCTTAGGAATGTATTTCACCATGGACGTGAAAGATCTCCACAAAGAAAACTACAAGACACTGATGAAAGAAATCATAGATAACACAAAGAAATGGGTTATGGACTGGCAGAACCAACATTCTTAAAATGTCCATTCTGCCCAAAGTAACTTATAGGTGAAACATTATTCCCATGAAAATGCCATCTTATTTCACAGGTCTAGGAAAGATATGCCTAAACTTTATCTGGAAACAAAAAGGAACCTGTGTAGCCAAAGCAATCTTGAGTGAACAAATCTGGAGGCATCATATTACCTGACTGCAAACTGTACTACAGTTGTGTTGGGAAAACTGGAGAGGCACATGGAGAAGAATGGGGGAGGACCCATATGTCTCACCGTATGAAAGTTAACTCAAGAGGAGTAAAGACTTTAATGTAAGACAGGAGCCTAAAACTTGTAGAAGAAAATGTAGGAAAAATCTCTCGTAGACGCAACTCCAGGCAAAGATTTTATGACTAAGATCATAAGGCAAATATAGCAGCAAGAAAAATAAGTAAATGTGACTTCTTTAAATTAAAAACCTTCAGTACAGAGAAGGAAATAACAGAATCATCAGGCGATAGAGAGAGAGAATGGGAGAAATATAAGCTGTGCATCTGATAAAAGACTAATTTCCAGACTCTATAAGGAACTCAAATGAGAGAGAGAGGGAGGGAGAGAGAAAGAGAGAGAGAATCACAGAATGGGCAAAAGACGTAAGTGGAAATTTTCCTAAGCAGAAAGAAGAACAGCCAGAAAGCTTATGAAAAAATTTTCAATATTTCTAATCATTAGGGAAATGCAAATTAAAGTCACAGTGAGATACTACCTTCCCTTGTCAAAATGGCCATTAGTAAAAGGTCAAAAAGTAAGGATGCTGACAAGCATGCAGAAAAAAGGGTATGTTTATACACTGTGGGACGGAAAATTAGTACCACCTCTTTGGAAAACAGTGTGGTGATTTCACAAAGATGTAAAAATAGATCTACCATTGTAATTCAGCAATTCTACTATTGGATATTTTCCCAAAGGAAAATAAAAGACACCTGCACTACAATGATTTTTACAGTACAATTCACAACTGTAAAAATATGGAATCAATCTAAGTGCCCATAAATACATGAGTGAATTAAAAAAATGATGTACACACACATACACACACCCATGAAGGGCTGCTTAGTCATAAAAGGGACTGAAATGCAACCATTCCTTACGGACAGATTTGAAGACCATTCTTCTAAATGAAATACCTCAGGAATGGAAAAACAAATACGATACGTTCTCACAAGTAAGTGGGAGCTAAAAGATGGGTGCAAATGGGAAAAAAAAGATGTAAAGAATATTGGAAATTAAGAAGGGGGAAGGCAGAAAGGGAGGTGACTGGTAAAAATTTACCTATTGGTACAATGATCACTGTCATGGTGGAGAACACACTGAAAAGCCTGACCTCAGAAATATAGAAGGTATCTAAGTTAAAAAAAACTTAATATCCACTTAATATTTTGAAATAAAAAGTAAAATAGTGTCAAAAAAACAAAGGCAATTACAAGATCAAAATAAGAAACTTGTTTGTGTAGCTGTGTGTATTATTTGTATTTATACATTTTCCTACTCAACATTTCACTGATTTAATATATAAATGCAGAAATACTATTCAAATTACAAAAATACTTTTAACAGTATTACTAGAAAAGCTGATCTATGATTCAGAAGTATCCTTATATGAATGTTATGTTGAACTTTAGTTAGTTGATATTTCAAGAATTTTACTGAATGTCAGACCTGTTTTTTCATACCTGAAAGTATTTCAGTTTTCTGGTGATGAAGCATTTACTTAAGTTTAAAACTATGTCATTAAACACTAGTGTTTTCACCTCAGTATTCATTGTGAAGAATTCTTGCTCAATGAAGCATTTTATTGATAAACACATATTCAGGCAGTTAGATGTAGCAAAAGTTCCTAACACAGTAATAGTTTTTGAAAAAATGCTTTAATTTTTACACTAATGTATGTTCTAGTCTACTTTCTTAAACATACTGGTAAGAAGTTCTTTTTCGAATCTTTTTTATATCAAAATAATTTTACATTTCCCACTTTCTCTTTCACTTCAAATTGGCTATGTGGAAGTCAATTCAAGAAGTAACAAATTTTATAGCAACTTTAATATCAAATGTTACCTTAAGGTATTTTCAATTACACTTTAGTGCATTAAAATGTAGTGTAGTAATATGCATAGGTAAACGTGCATATATCTACGTACAAATTACAATCAGTGTGCTTATTAAGGAAGGATTGATAAAACAGTTATGGAAAATATAAAATCTAGTAGTTTCATATAAACATTGTTAAAAAACACTGTTTTTGATTGTCTTTCCTTTTCTTATTATTCTAATTTATATTCCTGATGTTATATATAAATGTGACAATCTGCATTTACTTTATATAGGTGGAACTTTAGGAATGCACAAGTAAAAAGCAGATAAAATTATAGAAATCCTTGAATATATATATCATATCGATTCTGCATTATTTTTATGTTATTTTATTTTATGCTATTCCACTTTATTTATTTAATTTTATTATGGAGTCAGCGAAACTTTATATGCTCAAAATACCTGTAACAGGCATTGTACTTACTCGTTAAAATGTTTCTCCCCTCCGTCCTGGTTAATGAAACGATCTGCTTGCTATATTATTTCTTCTTCCTCTCTGGTTCAATGTAGAGCAATGCTACTCAAATGCTAAGAATTAATTTTCTGTGACCTATTTATTTTTATTTTTTTAATTTCAGATTAATATGAGGTACAAATGTTTAGGTTACATTGTTTTCATTTCTAAGGTAAAGTTCAACTTTCAGTTGGGTCCTTCACCCTGGGGGTGTGCTGAGCACCCTCACATTGTGAACATCACTCTCCCTCCTTGCCCATTCCCTAGTTCTTCTCTGTTCTCTCTCTCGGTAGACTATATTTGAGTTTTTTATTTTAGGTGGATGAGTTGTTGTTTATATATTGGGTTCATATTAGTATTGAGTACATTGGATACTTTTTTCCATTTTGAGGTACTTTACTAAGAAGAATGTGTTTCAACTCCATCCAGGTAAATGCAATAGATGCAAAGTCTCCATCTTTTTTATAGCTGAATAGTACTCCATGGTATACATATACCACAGTTTGTTAGTCCATTCATGGGTTGATGGATACTTGGGTTGCTTCAACATCTTGGCAATTGTGAATTGAGCTGCAATAAACATTTTGGTGCAAACGCCCTCATGATAAAATTGTTATTTTATTTTATTTTTAAAGACAGGAGGGTTGTTGTTATGTTTCCAAGGATGAACTTGAGCTCATATTATACCCCCGCCTCAGCTTCCCAAATTAGTTGGTACTACAGGGGATGCCACTGCTGGGCTTGCATTGGTTCTTTTGTAATAGATGTAAAATAACATTTGAAGAAAACACAAGTCACTTGAAAACTAAGTCCCGCCACTGGAACTGGTGGAGGTCCACAATTCCTTCTGAAGTAGAAATATTGAGACTGGAATTTGCTTAGTGTACATAGGAATACTTTGTTGTTGTTGTTTTTTTCCCTCATTCTTTTTTTTTTTTTTATTTTTACATATACATGTGTTAATTAGGTTTCCACTTTTTGCCTTCACAGAATTTAAAAGGCTTAAAATTTAATAACAATAACAATGTTTAAGGTAAGGACTAGAAACAAAAACCACATAAAGAATGAATGAAGATAAATACATTCAGAAAAGAAAACAGAAGATTACTGCATCGAAATATTAAGCAATATTAGTAATAATAATGCCAAGAAAGTAATGTTCACATTGTCAAATTAGGCATTATACTTTGTAACTAGAACAGTTTGAAAATAAAATTCCTGAGGACAGAGAGTCAACTTTACATCTTAAAGGCCAAGTAAATCTATACTTATCTGTACTAATTTGTTGATTTAATTAATGAATTGAAAAAGAGATAATAAATGGATATAATAAATAGAACTGTGGAGTTATGTATCAGTTTTTCAATATATTAATGGAATTTATTCACCTATCTAATCAGTCTGGCCATGATTATATTTTTTTCAATTAATGAGTTTTTACCTTAAATTCAAAGTACACGTGCTAAAGAAATTAGCATTTATAATTCATATTATTTCTATTTCTTTCACAACTTCTTTGAATTGTACTTTTCAGATTATTATATCATGTCACATATATTGTCCTAGAAGGATCACAGTGCCCTACCTGGCTTTGTTATAATACAGACATTTGTTCCTTTGGGATAGAGCCCTATTGTAATATTATTTCATGAATCAGCTTGACAGCACTTTACTGAAATAGCTTTCCTTTCCCTTTTTAATTACATTACCTTTCAGATCCCTTGCTAAGGGCCCATTCATTCTGAAAGCCATTAGAAAAGAACAACTTGAATTTGCAACAATAAAGACCACAGACAAATGATAATGTGTTATTAAATTTCATCATTTCAAAGAGCAATGTATTTTCTTAAAGTAGTAAGAATTATAATTCTTTACTTTTGAATTTCTTTTTAAGTAATAGAAATAGTCTTAAGCCATAGTTCTGATATTAAAATAAATTCATTGCATAATAAAATATTTCAACTTAACACATATGGTTATATTTCATTGATTTTATTCTTGTAAGGCACCATGTTTTTGCTAGTTTAATAATGTCCACTTCTATTATAAAGGTACTAATATAATTCTATCCTTTGCAAGTAGCTTGAGGAATCTGCCACTTGTCAGCTTTGTTTGGATCAGACAAGGAGATGTGTACTCTGCAGACATTGGTGAGCATATAGTGAAGAGAAAGACAAAAGCTATAGGCAGTGAGTGCGTTGCTCCAGAAGTACTCACAACTACGATTAACAGATTGTAATTAGAGATGGCCTAGATTCACAACTATATTGTAAATGAATTATTAAATATATTTTATTTGCCTTTTGATTAATAATATGAAGTATTTATCTGACCCATCATTTCATCAACATGTTGATTACATACAATGACATTCAACATATTTTCAGTGAAGAGGAACTCTTTCTTCTCAATTGTTATAAAATTAGGACAGTAAGTTCAAATAAGTAAATTTAATTCATACTATCAATAACAGAATTAACATAGAAAATAGAAAAACAAAACTCATAAAAATGAAATGCGTTAATAATATCTAATTATGATAAAAGTAAGCATATTTTTAAACAGACTGGAATAGCATAAACACATCAAAGAACAGCAATTTGTTATAATGATCCATTTTCAAAACTTTAATTTAAAAAGGCAATATATGGCTCGTATATGAGAATAAATCACCAAAGATATTTTGGATGATAAAAGCAAATGCGGGTACAGGCATTACCTTATTATGAAATAACGTACTTAAAAGAGTGTAAGAGAATTATGGGACATGTGCAAAGGTATGAGTTTAATAAGGAAAAAGTAAATAACTTATATTGAAAAAAACTAAAAGATCTATCTTTTCACCTGTCTAGACTGTTGCCTTTCTAACTCCAGGGAGTGGTTGATTCTCCTATATACAGATATGCATATTAATATGGCCCTAAAGATTGATAAATAGAGACACACAGGTAAAACTCCAGCATCCCTATTGACGTATATTGAGATGTATTGGTTCACATATGTTTACTTACACATGTAAGGAAATTCTATGTTCATCAGACAATACTATAGGCCATCACTATGAAAAACCTTTACTTTGTTTTCATAGTCACTTAGAATTTATATTCTGTGAATTTGGTGTATTTTTTTTCTCCTTCTACCCTGGCTGAAAATTTGATCATATTAATTTTTAGTTACAGATAGGAGTTAATTTAAATGAGAATTTAAATGAGAAGACAGGCCAGTAATCACAATATTCAGTTTCTTGTAAGAATAAAAACTAAATTTGATCTATATTACTTATCTTACTTTAATTAGCTCTTAATTACAATTGACAGGAAGACTGTCATTGGAATCACTGTGAGATTAAACCTTCCTTTGTTTCAACTGCACTTTTCAATTTGTGTAATTTGACTCTGGAAGATGAAATCAAGAAATGAAATATTTCTACAATAAATGACCACCATTCTCTGGAGTTGGCCTGTGTTTGACATTTTCTCTCTTTCTTTCTAGGGGCTACCTTACCTTTGGATTTTTGACATTAGCTAATATATCATAACTCTAACTGGTAACTTGACATAACTTCTGTACTCCTAAGCATTACTTTGCCCACTGCCATCTGCCTTATGTGGAAATCTTACTGCTTCTTTGGATGGGACCAAGAATAATCTCCCATCATCCCTTAATTGCATGTGACCCACAGAAAACTGACATGCTCTGCCTCATAAACATGGAGAGGTTAGTCTTGTCCTAGTAAAGCCAACTTCTCTTAGACCATTCACTCTTAAACTTCTTCCACATGTAGATAGATTTGCCTATTTGATTTTAGTAGCAGCCCATCATGTCATTCTACACGTGAGAGATTCACCTTTTTAACAGAAATATTACTTCTGTTAAAAAAGGTTGAGAAATCTATAGTTGAAATATTAGAATGAGTCAAATGTTGATTTTTTTTTCCTAAAACATATGTAACAACTCATCTTTCCAGCAACAGTAAAAAAAAAAAAAAAAAAAAATCACTGCTGTTACATACAGATAGTCATAAAGACCATTTGACTATAATTTTCTTCTTAGAACATCTTTCTTTGAATTTTGATTTAGTGTTTTTCTATGTTTGCTTCATAATAACAATTTGAGACTTTTTTCTACAGTATGTAATTTTTCAACAGCATCATAAATTGATATTCTTAAAAAGTCAAAAATAACTTGTATAATTAGGTGGTAGAAAAAAATTTATTGTTGTTTTATGGAATTTCCTTATATAGTTTTTTTTTTTTTTTTTTTAGCATTTTTATGTGATAGGACCACAGGAAACTAATGTATAGAGAAAAAAATTTCCCTCTTCCCTCTATTATTTTTCTCCATGATTTAATGAAATCATGATTTAAAGTGATCACTACTTTTATTTAAATTCTGTTCTTTTAGTTCTATTTTACCCACATATCACCTAGAAATTTTGTATAAGTAATTTTCAAAGCTATCACTGTATTTACAAGTGTAATACCCTCTAGCCACCTTATTTGTTGGGTGATTAAATTTAACCTTAGAAAAAAATAAAGCATAGAGATTGCAATATAAACAAAGACAAAGGTCTATATTAATATTCTGAAACTCATTGAAACTTATAAAGCATACTGAAGTTATATATTAATTTATAATTTGTATAAATAATTTAGTATTTCATACTCTATGAATAAATATTATACACCCTAAAGTCCAGAGAGAAAAAAAAAAACCTCTTTATAGTTATGTTTTAAGCCTAAGTGATTATACAAAAAAATGTATGATTTAGAATTATTGGCACGTTATTATTTTAGTATTGTTCTGGAAAAATATTTGAGGAAGGAAAACATTTCTATGTATCTATTCATAATAATTATATGATCTTTTGAAATGCCATATATTTTCAATTCATATCAACATATGATATCATCCTACAACTCCATGCCATCATCATTAATTCAACATAACTTAGTAAACTAGAAACAGGAGCTTCATGGGGATCATCTAAGAATGAGGCATCTGCATGGAGAGAAGTTTTCCCTGCTCCATGATACAGTAGGTGGATGTATGTAGAGCTTTTAATAATACTAGACTGCAAATTCATTAACATTCACTTCGCTGGAAGAGGATTTGTTGTATTTTTTTCTGAAACCAAGATGAGCTAATGACGGCTCCAACTGATACCATATAATAAAAGTGCAATTATGTGAGTTCTGAGACTAGGTCATAAAACATCATACACGTTCTACCTTGTTCTGTGGTACCATTGCTCTCCAACGCTCATGTTGTCATGAAAGAAGTCTGACCACGTGAGGCCTCCATGCAATGAGAAGCCAATGCCCAAACCACATAGTCTTCCCAGTAGAGAATTATCATTTGAGTCCAAATACTGAGTCATTGGTTGTCCCATGGAGGTCTGAATCAGTCCTATTCTCCCTCCAGAAAAATGCATTGGATGTTATGAATGATGACACTACACATGTGCAGTGCGCGCATGGAAAGACTCAATTCTCACCTTATGAGGCTTTCTGTGGAGAACAAGGCAGGCCTCCAACCTGTTCCATTTGGCTTGAGCAAAAAAGTAGATGAGAGGTTCTGGTTTTATTGTGGTTAGTGGGTGGGACCAGGGTAAGGTCAGGCTTCTGAAAACTTTCTGCCAGTTCCAAAGGAGAGAGCATTTGTGTTTCCTTATCAACTTATCCAGAAGTGGTTCAAAAGGGGGAAGGGAAGATGTGGGGCATGAAAGGTATCAATTGTCAAATATCAAAAATGGAGTCAATCTCTATAATGGCAGTCAAAGTAAAAAAGAGAGAGTAATTGGTGTGACCACACCTACAGTGCATCTTACAAGGGTACATGTGAAATTTACTAGGTGTAGAATATAAATGTCTTAAGACAATAACTAGGAAAATGCCATGAAGGTGATGTTAACCAGTTTGATGAAAACATTTCAAATTGCATATAAAACCAGCACATTGTAACCCATGATTGCATTAATGTACACAGCTATGATTTAATAAAAAAAAAAAGAGAAAAAAAAAAAGAAAAAGAAGTGCGAGTGACATACTCATAATAGTCTATACCATTTCCTTTGATTCTATGACTAGTTTAGAATTTGGGGTGGAAATATCTGGAATGATGTTATTTGACAAATTCTGTCTCCTGGAAAGCGTAACAGCTGGGAGGCAGTTGTCATTCCAGAAGTCTGGTCTGTGGCTTGATGAAGCTGAAGTTTAAGAATGCAAATAAACAATAAAATTTTGTTATTATGGCCTAAAAAAATGTGAGGGAAAAATAATTCAAGTTATTTTAGGTCCCAAATATTTGAGTCATCTGCAGCAATTCAAAGTTCCAAGGTGAGAAATCAAGAAGAGAAATAATTCACATCCTTTGTGTCCTGCTTGAAATTATGACCTACAAGTTCCATGCACCTTAATAAATTTGTATATGTGTGTGTTTTATTTTACATCACTGTTTTTTGTTTGTTTGTTTTTTGAGACAGAGACTCACTTGGTCACCCTTGGTAGAGTGCAGTGGCATCTTAGCTCACAGAAACATCAACACTTAGAGTCAAGTGATTCTCTTGCCTCAAACTACACATACCCGCCACAGTGCCTGGCTATTTTTTAGAGATAAGGTCTCACTCTTGCTCAGGGTGGTTTCGAACTTGTGAGCTCAGGCAATCCACCTGCCTCAGCCTCCCACCTGCTGAGATTACAAGTGTGAGCCACCACGCCTGGCCACTATACCACTATGTTTTGAAGTGGCTTATTATGAACCAACAGATACTATAAACACTGTGAGGTTGAGGGCTCCAAAGTCCAACAAGCTGACTTTTCCCAGAGTCTCCTAAACAAGCTAAATTTAAGCTGTTTTTTTTTTGTTGTTGTTGTTGTTGTTGTTTCACTTGATAATTGACCCCAGATTTTGTATCTAGCCAAAATGTGTACTTTCTTACCTCCCCAGAAGAAAGGCTGTCACAGCCCACTTCTGACACCTCTTGTCAGGGCCTGGGACTGGCCAGGTCTCAGACTGGCTTAACTAGGCTCTAGACGTGGACCACTAAGCTATTATCTCACTCAGGAACAATTTCTCTTAGGTCCCTGAGGGCTTCACTTTAGCTAATGGGGGAGAGAGAGAGAGAGAGAGAGAGTCTGAGAGAGTAAAACAGTCTTAGAAAAGATAGATCTTAGTCTTTACTAGAGCTTGGTAATCTTCAGCAGGCAGAAGAGGAGACAGAATCAGAGAAAGCAGGTCCGTGATAGAATGCGCATGCTCCCTGACTGCTTTCTCGTCCAGCCTAAAATAAGGCTGATCTTGTGCCCCTCATCACCACAGTGTAGAGACTGCCAATTCACCACTGCTCTCATCTTGCGAGCTCTCATGCTTGTTAGGAGAGCTAAATCCCTCTCCAAGCCCTTTCCACCCAGGTGTTCCATTATTGAGCTATACAGGTATTTCTTATAACTCTCCCTCCTAGCCATAGGCTATATGGGCTGCTACAAAAGGCACTGGAGAAAGAATGAATTAATCTCACATGCCCACCAGGTCCCTGTCCACAGGGTCATGTCAACAGACTGTAGAGACAGAGGACGTTCATGTGGATGCTGCCGCTTCTCCTAGAAAACTTTGTCGACACCAAGGAAAACTGCTGGTGTTCTCCTGAGGACCACTGCATAGAGCTTTTCAAGGTTAGGGTCCTTGAGTCTGTATTATCTAGTTTTCCTTCAAAAATACCAGGACAATTCCATTATTTAATATAGGAATGAGTGAAAACACAGATTTAACTTGTATTCTTAGCAATTTTAATGAAGTCAACAAAAAGAGTTGTTGTGTTTTGCAAATATTTTCTCTTTTTTGTTGCCACGGAAATTGGTATAATTATCCAAATGTTTATGGTACGCATTCTAATGTCATGACTCAGTGAAACAGAGTATACAATCATACACATTTAAATATTACTAGTTTAAAAATAATCTGTGCATTAAGAATAATATTTTTATATATAGATAGCTGGGCCATGACTGTATAATGCTCTTGTTTAATGGGTATGCTTACCTAATTTATGTTCATTCTATAAGTCTGTTCCTTGAATAGACATAAAATTTCTGAAGATTCCTTTTTTAGAACTCATTCTACTAGGTATCAATAAAAAGAATACAGATGAAAAGATTAAAAACCGTTATTTTAGCAACTTGGAAATATACAATACAATAGGCCAGATGTTGTGGCTCATGCCTGTAATCCTAGCACTCTGCGAGGCTGAGAAGAGTGGATAACTTGAGTTCACAAGTTCAAGACCAGCTTGAGCAAAAGTGAGACACCATCTCTACGAAAAGTAGAAAAACTGCAGCAAGAGGATCACTTGAGCCCAAGAGCTGGAGTTTGCTGTGAGCTATAACGCCATAACACTCTACCCAGGGCAACAGCTTGAGACTGTGTCTCAAAAATAAATAAATAAATAAATAAATAAATAAAAGAAATATACAATACATTTCTAACATTGCTACCACAAGAAAAGGACATGTTGGTGAGGTAATTAATTTGTTAATCATTTGATTTAATCTTTCTACGATGTATAGGTCAAAGGATCATATTGCACCTTATAAATAAACATATAGTTATTATCTGTTAATTAAAGCAAAATGTAAATATAATGTAAAAATTTATACAGAATAAAGTTTAAAAAGTCACCTTAATCCTATGATGTAAATAGAATACAAAAATAGCTTAAATAATAAAACATAATGAATCTGCAGAAGAGAGTAAACATAGCCAAGGAAGAGAATAAAGATGAGAAAGTATTTTATTCATGTCAGTGGTTAATTTTCAGGACAATGAGTACAAGAGTAAATCTAAGTAAACTAAACGTTTAATTTTATTAAGGGTTGACAAAATTATTTTATTCACTTTTAGCAGTTCATATTCAAGACACTGGTACACTAAAGTAAACTACATAAACTAAACCTTCAATTTTATCAAAGATTGACAAAATATTTTATCCACTTTTAGCAGCTCATATTCGGGACGCTGGTACAAAAAAGTAAATCTAAATAAATTAAACTTGCAATTTTATTAGAGATTGACACTTTAAATGTTTAAGAAATACTGTCACAGTGTTTTGCTCACAATGAACATATTTCTGCAAAACTAGATATTTGAAAAATGTAACCATTTTTGTCAAATGTAAAGCACTACTCATTTCTGCGACCTCAATACATGTTACTGGATTTTTATGCAAATGAAGACTTAACTTTAGGAAATATTTAAATATTATTTTAGTTTCTATTTCCCTTGTGAAAGATGAGCGTTATATTACAGTCTCTGAGAACTGTCATTCTGCAAATATATTCAGTGCAGATAGTGTCGATAGGAAATGCAAACTGTGTTCAATTTATACGGATTTGACACATTTTAAGCAACATTTCTCATTATTTTCCCTTGTAAATCTTTTGGCAAACAGTAGTGTGTTTGAGAAATTAAGAAAGTTATAACATAAAAACAAGATCAAATAGTTGTTAATAGGAATATGTATATATATAACCAAATCTTATAAATTTTAAAATTCCCTAATGAACTGAAGTCTATTTGCTTCTCCTATTTTATGGCCTTAGTTTTGATGTTGATTTAAGGGAAGGAATTCATATTTCTAAAGTCAATTTTAAAGGTGTACTTTCCCTAGACAAGCTAATAATTGGATCAAAGTTTTAATTTATAAAAGTAAACAAAATATTTAAAAGAGAGCACTTAACAAATTTAAAATGAATCAGGAATCCCCACTGTGTCACCTGTTATCATGTACTTCTGTCCCCGTCGGGGGCATTGGATGGGAAGATATAGGATCAAGGAAACAAAATCTACTCAAGGTTAATTCATTTTTTAATGTATGCATCTTATTTATGAAGTGAAAACACATAGAACTGAAACTTTGAGGTGAAAACTGGGCCAATTCTTTTGCAATTAAAGGATCACATAGTTTTCATACGAAAATATTATTTTAAAATCTGATATTGTCAGCAGCTGATATTTTGAACATTTTAAATATTCTATTTTGTTTTGCTTGTCCTATGGATGTCCAATTACTCCAGCAATATTTTCTAAAAAAAAATAAAAAAGAAAAAACTAACTATGTGCATATCAGTGCATTTCTTTTGCTCCTTTGTTAAAAGTCAGTTGGCTCTATATCTGGAGTCTATTTTTTTCTCTATTTTGTTCTTAATCTACGTGCTGTACCTTCACCAGTACCACTTAGTGCACATTGTTGTGGTTGTATAGCAGGCTTTAATATTAAGTAGAGTAATTCCTCCTGTTTTATTCTTCTTTTACAAAAAAAAAGTATATATATATATATATGTGTGTGTGTGTGTGTGTGTGTGTGTGTGTGTGTGTGTGTATAGCTTCTCCAGTTATTTAGATCTTTGGCTTCCTCTATTACCATTGTGCAGTTTTCAGTATAAAAATCCTATGTAGGCTGTGGTATATGGTGTACCTAAATGTTTCATCTTTTTGAGAGATTATAAATGGTACTATAAATTTAGTTCTAATGAACCATTGATTCACTGTAAAGCCATAGAAATATAATTAATTTTGATTATTTTATCCCATGGCCTTTATAAAGTAAATTAATTCTAAGACTTTTTTGTAAATTATTTCCGGTGACCTGAATATGCCTTTTTGCAGTCTGCAAATATATACAGATTTATTTATGCTTTTCTAACTTATATGAATTTTCTTTTTTTTTTCTTTTCTTTGTCTCTTTTTCCTTGATATGTTGACTAGAACTTTCCATTTTATTTTGAAAAGGAAGTGTTGGGTGAGAGAACTCTTGTCTTCTTTTTCATCACTGGGGAAATATCACATCACAAAATCTGATGTTAGTGACAGAAAAATTATATTTAATAAATTATTATCCTCTTAATATAATTTAATTGCATTGATTATTCATAGAAGAGAAATGTGCTTCTTAGTTATATTTTCTAATTCTTTTAGAGAAGCCATGTATTCTTATAATTGAAAAAGTTTGATTTTGTCAATGTTTTATAAAATTATCAATATGTATAAGCTCGCTTACAACCTACAAGAATTGATGTAGGTTGATTTATTGATTTATTTAACTAAAGGATTGATTTATTTAACTAAATGATACTGAATTACAAAAATAGTAAAATAAGCATGTATAAAGAGACATAGGCTTGGTTATATTATAACAACTGGAAAACCTCAGCTCTATGTAAATGGAATGTAAATTTTGTGAAATAAAGATATTAGCCTTCTAACATTTTGAATTCAAGAACTTTTAGTAAAGTCAAAACTAATTGAGAATTACTGAACATAATTTTATAAAATAAGTGTTTTTTTCTCCTCGCTGTTTACCGTGAAGTCACAATGATGAACAATAACAACAACAATAAATGGGATATTAATCTATTCCTTAAAAGGTTGAGCCAGCTTGCTAAAACTCAAGATAATTCTGAAGGGCTTCTTAATCCAGTTATAGTGGATAGTACGTTATGCTGTCACTGAAAGAAGTAAACTATATTCATAGTTGAAGCCTTTTGTATGGATGTATTATTTTTGGCATCTTAATATTGGCAGCACAACATAGCATAATGAATATATGATAACTCATTAGTTACATTAGATCAGTTCTCTAGACTAACTCATTGTTCCTCTGGTGATATGACACCAAGGAAATTCATCTTCTCTTTTAGAATTGAAATGTGAATTCTTTCATTTCATGGAAGTCTTAGAAAACAAAAACTTTCACTTAAGTCTCTCTCTGGAACTTTCTTTCAGCTAAAGATAGTGTTCTTTCCCAAAGAAAAGCATACATAAAATATTGATCAGTGCAAGGTAATAAAGGATGCATTAATTCAAGATGTGCATGAATTCACGATAAATCTAATGTTCATTAATTCAAGATAATTCTAAAGGGCCATTGCAGCTCCTGATCTCTTCATAGTGTCTGCTGAGACTTGGTGCCATTGCATGGCAGTTGAACTTCTGCTGTGTTCAATCCTTCATTGTTCATTTCATTACTGGCGTTTGTCACAAGAGTAATTATGTAAACTTTCTGCACACGAAAGAAAATTGAACTGTGATAGCACCTATGTGAATTTTTTCTTATAAAGTATAGTCCATCATCTTTCTCCAGTATAAATTAAAAGTTGCAGATGGAAAAGTATATAGACAAAACTAACAACATTTCTAATACCTCCTAAGACATTAGTTTTGTATGTTCCCTATATAACTAAGAAAATTAAAGGCAATAGCATATTAATCAATGTGAAGTATAAAGAAAGGACAGGCCAAGAGGAAACAAGTGTAATATTATATTCTTGAATGTAAATATGTTTCATTAATCACAGGCCAAGAGGAAACAAGTGTAATATTATATTCTTGCATGTAAATATGTTTCATTAATCACAAACTCCATGCCAATTTTATATACATTAAACATTTATGTACTAAACTATCTAGTTAGCTGTCTATAAAATGGCCACACTTGTGCCCTTGTTCTGTTCCTGTTATCATGAAAACAAAATGCATTACTCCTCCTACTGAATCAGTCTGGAAGCATCACATTAACTATACTACAATGCTATAGTGGCCAAAATGATGGTATAGGTATGAAAACAGCTACATAGACCAATGGAACAGAGCATAGCACTCAAATACAACCTATAACCAGCTGATCTTTGACAAAGCAGACAATGACATACACTGGGGAAAAGAAGCACTATTCAATAGATGGTGCTGGGAAAAGTGTCTAGTGACATGCAGAAGAATGAAGCAGGACTCCCTACATCTCATACTCAAATTAATTCAAGATGGACATGAGACTTAAGCCTAAGGTATGAAACTATGAGAGGAAAATGTGGGAAAAATTCATCTAGATACTGGCATGAGCATGAATTTATTACTGGAGACCACAATGGCAATCATGGCAATAACGAATTAATACATGGGAGTTGATTCAACTAAAAATGCTTATTCACAAATAAGGAAAAAATCAACAGAGCAAATAGACAAGGCAGAAGAATTTCAAGCTACACATAGGGTAAAGGGTTAGTAACCAGAATTTACAAAGAACTCAAGCCAATAGACAAGAAAAAAATAAACAACCCTATTAAAATAGGCACACACACAGAGAGAAAAACAGAAACAGAGGCTTTGCAAAAGAAGTAAAACTAATGGAAAATAAACATATGAAAAATGTTCAACATTAGTAATCCTCAGGGAAATGTAAATTAAAACCACAAAGAGACATCACCTTAAACCTGTTAGACGGGCTTTCCATAAACAGTTAATGCAGATGTGGATGTGATGCAGAGAGAAAAGAATGCTTACACCTTGTTCGTGGGATTCCAAATTAGTACAACCCTTATGAAAAATAGTACGGATATTCCTCAAAGAACTAAAAGTAGACCTACCATTTGATCCAGCAATCTCACTACTGGGTATCTACCCAAAGGAAGAGAAGACTTTTCATCAAAAAAACACCTACACTTGAATGTTTTATTGCAACATAATTCACATTTGGAAAATTCAGTAAGTGTATACCAATGAGTACTACTTAACAATAAAAATTAATTAATTAATACATTTGTAACATTCTGCATGGAACAGGAGACTTCTGTCCTAAGTGAAATATCTCAAGAATGGAAAAACAAACACCACATGTACTCAGTATAAATTATAACTAACGAAAGAACATGTGTGTGCACAGAGAAAAGTAAAACTTAGTGGAAATCAACCAATGGGGAAGGGGATGGAGAAGAGTAAAAATTTACTTAATGGTTACAGCAAACACTATTTGGGTGATGAGTACACCTATAGCCAGTACTCAAACATTACAAAGTCATTCATCTAACCAAAAACATCTTACCTCCTTAATATCTTGGAACTTGAAAAAAGAGGAAACAAAAGAAAAAATAAATTGCTATCCTCGAGACTTCTTTTGGCCATGAGAATATGTGAAAATGATAATGTATGAATCCTGGGCTTAATGTTTAAGATATTCACTTAGAAATCAGCTTTAATGTAAAAAATTTCCACTTTCTGAAGGAAAGCAAGACTACTCATAGAGACGGCAGAATGAAAGATGATTTTTGTGAAGAGAGAGGCCCAAGCACCTTTCAGCCATTCCAACAACCCAGCTGAGCTGGCAGATATGTAATAGGCACATATCCACCAGCGATGGCTGAGCCACTGCAGCCAACATCCTAACATCACATGGAGTACAAACAATCCGTTCTGTCAAATCTCACCCAAAGTGAAAAATTATGAAGGAATAAATCACTGTGGTTTTGAGCCAGCCGGATGTGGGTAGTTTTTTATCCAACATTAGATAAATGCAATAATAACATGATCACTTTTGCAATTGTTTCTAATTTCTCACCCTATTTAATGATTATTAAAAGCTTTCCTTATGTAGAAAAGGAAAATGCAAACTGGAAAATCTGTCTCGTGGCCTTTTGTAATAAAAAGATCTGATTTATTTCAGGGAAGAAAAATTATAATGAATTTATTTAGTATATAATGTTTTTGTTCATTTAAAATAAACCAAAATTAGAAAGGCATATAATCCAGTTTTTGTTCATTTAAAATAAACCAAAATTAGAAAGGCATATAATCCAGCTATAAATTTTTTTTTCTTTTTTATTAAATAATAGCTTTGTACATTAGTGAAATCATGGGCTACAATGTGCTGGTTTCATATACAGTCTGAAATATTTTCATCAAACTGGTTAACATAGCCTTCATGGCATTTTCTTATTTATTGAGTTAAGACATATGCTATACTACTAAACACCCACAAGAAAAATAGTTTTCCATAGATAGTACACAAAATGTATATAACATTTTTCTTAACATGTGGTAGCTAATCTTTTTATTATAATTTAATTCATAGTAAAGCCTACATATGGTTCTGGACATAGTCTATAAAAACCAACTTCAATTTTCACTTTGCTAAGTTATGTAAACAACACTATAGAAGAGCAGAAAAGGTGCATTTTTTTATGAACTTTATGAAATTTCAACAAGAGCAAATATGATATCAAGGAGGGACATAGATCCTGTTTGGGAGAGATCACCAGCCTGAATCAGACCTGCTTTAAATTCCCTGTATTCTGAACATCCAAATAAGTTTTCGCAGGCCATCCCTCCATCCTTCCTCAGCTTACTATTGTTAACAAATAGTTTCCATTTAATGATGTTCTTAATTTCTCTTCTTAAAGCTGAAGGCATTAACCTAGATTCTACTATACAACAACCAAGTAATTACCCTGTATAGTATGGTCATCAGTAAAATGGCAGACAGCCTAAAAGTTGACTTACAGAAAATAATTGAGTAAGCCTGACTATCTCTGGACCATATTATTTCTGCTTTATTATTGCCATCTTTAGCTCCTTGACTTTAATAGCTAGATATGGGGGTAATACATTTTAGACTTTGTTTATGTTTTTATTTGTTTTTGAGACAGAGTCTTGGTTGCCTGGGTAGAGTGCTGAGGCATCATAGTTCACAGCAACCCCAAACTCTTGGGCTTGAGTAATCCTCCTGCCTCAGCCTCCTGAGTAGCTGGGACTACACGTTCCTACACCTAATTTTCTATTTTTAGTAGAGAATGGGTGTTGCTCTTGCTCAGACTGGTCTTGAACCCCTGAGCTCAGGCAATCCTCCCACCTCGGCCTCCCAAAATGCTAGGAGTAAAGGTGTGAACCACTGTGCCCAGCCTAGACTTTTAAAAATAGTTACATTTAAAGAAGAATGAGAGTCATGAAACTAGGCTTTATTTATGCTCTCTTAATATCTTTTGTTCTCATATATTCCTAATTCACCATCTGTTATAATCTTAATTGTTCATTGAGTACAGAGATCTGGGCATCAATGACAATAGTACATCTGTTTCAAGTTTTTTTTTTTTTTCCCCCTTACATTCTTTATTCTTTCCATTGAAACTTTCACTTTATTTACACAGATCAATTACAGACATGTGTGATTTAATGGAGGTCCATTTTGAGAAAGGTATCATTAGGTCATTTTGTTATTGTGTGATCATTGCAGAGTGTACTTACAAACCTGGAAGGCCTAGCCTACCACACACCTGAGCCTGTATGGTATAGCCTGTTGTTCCTAAGTTACAAACCTGTACAGCATGTTACTATTATGAATGCTGCAGGCAATTGTAACACAGTCATAAGTATTTGCATATCTAAAAATAGAAAAGCTACAGTAAAAATACAGTATTATAATGTTATGGGCTAACCACCAACCTATATAATATATCATTGATTTAAATGTCATCATATGGTACATGACTATTAATTGAAATAAAATATTAAAATCACTCTCAAATTTCATGTTTTTAATTTTAGCATATTTTAAATTGTCATCTTAGAAGTAATCTAATTTCTGATTTTTCCACAAACTTAAAATCTTAAAATATTTTTATGAATAAAAATATTAACTTTCACCACAATGTCATTATTTCAAACATATTCTTCAGGTATTTCAATAAAAGTTACTAAGTACTATTAAGTTGAAACACAAGGATTGTATTTTGAAAGGAATATAAATAACATAGTAGAATATACAATATGTACTTACAGGGATTTTTCATTTTGCGGTGATTAGAGAAGCAGACTTTGTGGATGTCAGTGAGCATAACAAAGCCAAAGTTAGGCCCATGAAGAAAAACAGCTTCCCTTCAAGTGATGAAATCTCAAAGGAATAAGAAAAGGATCCATGCTTGTATTCACTCCTACATATGTTTTATAGGTCACACAGCAGCTAAATGTTTCTTACATACTCATGAAAAATAGCCATGACACTTAATATTGCTGTGTTTTATTTTGTTAAGAACTTTCAGCCTGTGTGATAGAGAACACTCGTCATCCCAGCTACTCTGGAGACTGATGCAAGGGGATCACTTGAGCCCAGAAGTTCAAGGCCAGAGCCTGTGCAACATAGTAAAACCTCATCTCCCAGGGGGAGGAGGGACCCTTTCACAAGACCTATATCTATAAGCATCTAAGCATCTGTTTTGGGATAAGTTATAAAATTTCTGAAAATATAAGCAGGGAAATGAATGTACACTTCCCTGGCGCCCTCCTCAATTCTACTTTACTTTTTAGGCATAGGTATTTAACTTAAAAATTTGTAAAATAGGTGAAGATATGCCAAGGTTCTCTTGATATTTATTAATGTATTGTGAAGTACTGCATCTTGAAGATCTAGCTAATAAAATTAACTCAAAGAGTCACATAATTTATTTATATTATCATTCAATTTTAACTTTTTATGATTAAACTATAGTCTCTACCAGCGGTTCTCAACCTGTGGGTCACGACCCATAGGAACTGTATTAAAGGGCGGTGGCATTAGGAAGGTTGAGAACCACTGGTCTATGCTTATCTCATTTTATATGGTAAATCCATGTAATAACCCTATAAAGTAAATTTTATTTCTTTTTTAGAATTGTGAAGTGTGTCACTGCAACTATTAAGCAAGGTATCTGGCATCATCAGGTTATTATTAATGCTATTTAGTAAGAAAAAAGAAAAATCTCTTACTGAGAAACATTCAGCTTATTCTCTTGAATTTCACAGTTGGAACTTCTAATTCCTAGGATATTTTTATACATATTTCAACCTAGAAATTTCTGAGAATGGAGCTCAGAATCAGAACACTTTTACTGTGATACTAAAACTAATCCAGACAGGGGTTCTAAAATAATTATTTGAAACATCTTCAAGTGTTAAAATTTTTCTTGACCTAAGAAAATCATCTGGAAATAATACAAGTTTGTGCAAGATCATTGCCATTTGGATCATGTGCTTATTCTCTCTGCTTCTTTTAGCTTTTCTGTGTTTCAGAGGGGATCCCTCAAACCTTAGTGGTAGTGGATTGCTCATTCAAGTTTGGAAGGGACATGTATGTGCATGTGTATGTATGTGTGTATGGTGTATATGAGATCTGACAATTGAGTTAGAGAACTCATCCTAGGAAAAGTGCTATACCTTATTGCAGAATATATCACCTTCAAAGTGCTCCCATTGGGAGGCTAGGTACTGATGCCAGTACCTACTCTATGCATCAGAGGAATTTTGAAACCCTTTTTTTGAAATTGCCAACCAGAGCTGCTGTTGTATGGCACACAAACACACAATGATAAAGAACACCATTCAGCAAGACACCACCACACATCAGCATGAACACAGCTGTGAGATGCTGATATACTAAGGTTATGAAACCTCCCCAGGTTGTTTGTATGGTGCTGCCCACATAAGCCCACAGTGCCAAGTTCCTAAACTTAATTGTCAGACCTCATACCACAATGCCCCTGATGGTCATTCTAGAAAAAGTTCCAAAATTAATTCAAAGGTGAGCGAGGCATAGGCACCAGAGCCTAGCTTCACAGGGGGACTGCTTCAAGGTGACCAGCAAAGGAGTGATACTCAGCAAAGAGGTATGTAGCACCTTTTCTAGGATAAGTTCTTAAATAGGATTGTCAGAGCTCTTATACGCATGTGTGTGATCATTGACTTGTGGAATTCATTTTAGAATAAATGGGTCATAAATCTTCTGAAGACGGTATCCTGAACATCCTACCATTCTTTTGACCTCTGCCTCCTTTGTCTACCTCTTCTAATAATCAGAATACTGAGTATGAAGATTATAATTTGTGAAACTGGTATAAAGATGGTATTTATTCCCGCTACTATTCAGGAGTTTGGTGAGGATAAAGAGCAGGAAAAATCAAGAAAGTAATTGTAAAAATGATATTTTCAATGTGCAAGTGCTTTGGCTGAAAAAGAAGCTCATGTACAATACTAGCCATCTAAAACATCTCAAAAAGATACAGTAGAGTTTGATGTACCACATGCAGCATTTTTTTTACCCATTAGTTGCTGAGTAACCTTGACAAATTACTTATCATCTATGTGAATTAATTGACTTGTATCTTTAAAATGAAAAAAATAATTTTATCTATTTTATAGGATTCTTTTGAAAATTTACTGAGATTATATAATGTAGTTTGAACCTTGGCATGTATATATATACACATAAAAGGGTTACCAAGCATTATCTGTTATTATTACTACTACATAAAATTCATGTAGGGGTTTCCAATTTATGATAGTCATTACGAGTTATGTTCTTCACATATGTATATTTTTATTTTATTTTATTTATTTTTTAAGACAGAGTCTTACTATATCACCCTAAGTAGAGTGCTGTAACATCACAGCTCACAGTAACCTCAAACCCTTGGGTTCAAGTGATGGTCTTGTCTCAGCCTCCCAAGTAGCTGGGACTACAGGCACCTGCCACAACGCCCAGCTACTTTTTGCTTGCGGTTGTCATTATTGTTTGGCAAGCCCAGGCTGGGTTCAAACCCACCTGCCTCGGTGTATGTGGCCAGCACTCTAATTACTGAGCTATGGGTACCAAATCGCATCTGTGTATTTTTAACAAGGACTTTATATTATGGCTCTATTTATAACATAAAGTACATTTACACGTTATTATAAATAATATTTATATTAATTACATTTTCACGTTATTATAAATAATATTTCCCAAATTACGTTTCTTTACATCTATCATTTTATTGCTATTTCACACAGCAATAATTCCATCATTTCAAATGAAGTAGATACTTTGGGTAATTAGGTGGAACATTAAGTATACATAAATTTTGATTTTTGTATTTATACTTATATGAGATTATATAATTAGTATTTTACAAATACAATATTAGCATCTAATTTTTCATAGCATCATGAATCATTGTATTATTTAATACTCAATCTTTTATTAATTTTGTTTAAATTAGTGAATTATTTTATTATGGTAATTATTTCTATTTTGTGAGTAAATTAATGGGAAAACAGGGTTTTTAATATGTAAAGCTTTTTGAAATCTTTACAAAATTTCACTTATACTGTAAAAGAAGATATAATATTATTTTTCCGTTTATTTTATTCAAAAATGTATAAACATAGTCAGAGGTAGATCTTGGAAATATTTACTAGTGATATATTTAGATGGAAAACAAAGATTAAATTACATTTTCTTCTGAAGTGAAATTTTCATATCTATAGCTATTTCATATTATAAGAATTAAAATGATCACTGTTGTATTAAATATGTTTAAATATATTTTTCTATAATGTAATACATTGTGTTGGCAAAATAGTACATATATGCTTTATGGCATTTTAACATTAAATTCCTTTCCAGTGGTATTCAACCTTCCTCATGCTGCAACCCTTTAATAAAGTCACGACCCACAGGTTGAGAACCACTGCTTTAAACAGACATGAGTAACTGAGCCATGTTTAAACTCCTGATTTTTATCATGTAAATAAGCACAATAATATGTAATTTGGGCCATAGAGTTGTAAAAGGAGACACAGTTTATAGCTATAATAGCTTTACAGCCTTTTTTGTGCGTTAAGCCTACATATCTGAGAATTAAGGGCATTTACCAAAGCATTAAAAAATGTCAAAAATAGAAATGATTGCAGCACATGGGTTTGGTTCTTTCTCTATTGAAAGATAATATGTGTTAAAAATAAATTTTATATTAACCCAGTTTTACTCAACCACTAAAAGTCCTGTAATTGCCATTATTCCTATTTTACACGTGGATAAGATGGGTTAGTCAAAGATATGATTAGTAAATCACAAAGGTATGAAAGTGGACCCTTGTGGCTTAAATCTTGATCCCACCCTTTGAATGTTGTATCATTTTATACAAATAAAAGCTAAGGTCAAAAAAGCAACAATTAATTTGTTCTTGTAATTATTCTTTATAATATTTTTCTCATAAATATTAAAAAATTGACTTATTTTTCTTAACATCTATTACTGTGACTGCTAGAAATCAGATGAAAATTATTCCATGTGCAAATTATTCTTTGTTTTAACTTGGTTTTATCATCCATTATAAAAACATCTAAAGTATAATCAAAAGGAGTGTAAATGTATTTATTAAGTTTTAATGTGCCCTCTTTTTAAATTTAAGGGACTAGAAAAACATGGCTTACTTGAACTATAGTGACATCTTGTGGCCCAAAATGTTTTGTTTTGTTTTTATATGTAAATCATTGCTCCTATTTTCTGCTTCTCTTTAATACTAGATTTGAAAGCAAGCGGTTTTCATTCAAGAAAATGCCACTAGCATAGATTCTAAAAAAATCCCAAAACATAGTAGAAACAAAATATTAAATAGGGTATATTAAAATTTGTTAATAAATATGTCCTAGAATCAATGTTGACCTAATTTCTTTAAGAAGTGGGTGTATGACTTGAGGCATATTTTTATTTTTAGAATATTGAAGAATGTGCGAGACGTAAAATGTCACTACATCTCAAATTTGAAAGCTAGTAGCTTCAATTAATACAGAAAGTGTATTAAAAAGAAGTTGATATAATTTAAAAATTCTAACTGCAATCCCAATATCTGTATTTTAAAGCAATTTTTCTTTAATTATATGTGCATCATTTTTGAAATTTATAACCTCTGGTTTTTATTTTTTGAGTACACACAGATAAAAATTGCACTTATAATTTTTTTAGACTCCATTCACCTTAATCATTTCAACATTTTCCAGATGGCATCTCATTATTTTTAGTATTCTCAGGGGTTCCTAATTAAAAACATTAAGTCACATCTTCAGAATTTCAACAGAAAGTATAATATCATCTCTAAAGCTCATAATTACTTATCTTATGAAAATAGAATTACAAACTAAACAATATTATGTTGGCTTGAGTGTATAGAGGGCTGCAGTTTGTAAAGTTGGTTTGTAAGCAATAATGATATATATATATATATATGATTTAAATTGATTTATTTAAAGTAATAGTTCATTTATATGAATAAAATATACATTTATGATTTAATTTTGTATATCTAAACCTTAATCGGTCAAGTTTTAGACAACAATTAGTTTGTTAAGTATAATCTCCAGTCTCCACAGAATTAGCATTACATAACGATTTCTATAATTCTGTTGTTATAATTTAGTGTATGTACTTCCAAAGTGAGCACTGTTTTGGGCTCATTGATTTAGGCTTTGTTCTACAGATTCAAAAATAAGTATAACGGTTATAATTACTAGAACTTGTTTTATGCAGATGATGGTGGTTGATTATATTTACCGATTTTGTTCTACAGATTCAAAAATAAGTACAACGGTTATAATTACTAGAACTTGTTTTATGCAGATGATGGTGGTTGATTATATTTACCGATTTTCATTGCAAATCTGGCAACACCAAGCACATTATCAGTGTGATTTACAAATGGGTGCTTCCTAAGTATGGTGATGGTAGTTATAGCAAATTCGGGTACTTCTAATTGATAACTGAAAGGAAGTTTTACCTTAGCATTTTCTGGATTATTTACACAAATCAAAGCAAAAGGCTATTTTTACTCTATGGAATACTGTTAACTTTGACAAAAACTTAGAGTGAACTGTCAGCGTCTAACAGAATATTAATGTTCTGACCATACATACTTCTTATTTCTCCATACTAGAATATTGACTAAAATCTGCTTTACATGTTGCCTAGGGACAAAGATATGCTCTTGAAGATAAGAACCTATTTTTAATGTTCCTAAATGCTATATATTTAATGTTTTGATAACATTTTATTCTGTAAATTAAGGTTGCTCTTTAAATTCTTTATAACTATTTCTGCAACACATGATTTTTTAAATAATTATTTCAACATGCTTGATGATGAAATCTAAACAAACCTTAGAAATTCTTTCTGTGATGTATGAAAAAATAAGAATATAAGAATAAAATGTACTTATCATAATATAAAAGTGATATTTTTAATTTTTGAACTATATTTATACTTATTTCTTTGAGATTTTGAGGTATAATTCATAAATAAAAATACATACATATTTAAGATATACAATGATTAGATATTTGTAGATGGGAATCACACATGCATATATCTACAAATATCTAATCTACAAATGTGAAATGATCACCACAATCAAAATAATTAATACATTTATCATAAATAAAAAAGGTAAAGTAGTTTATTTTGAGGAGTATAACAGGTGAGAAGTCAATAAATGTGTTAATGAAAAAACAATGATTTTATGGTAAAAGAAATAAGGCATAAAGCCAACATTCTTTTTGTATCTACATTACCTAAGGTAAATGACAACGAAAAGACTGTTCTACATAATAATACTTTTGTGTGCAAACAAGAAAAAAATCTACAGAGCTGAGGAAAAGCATCTATTACTTGATGTTATGTCTTACACAACTCTAAATATATTTGATCAGCAAAAACTTAGGTTTCCTGGTAAGCAAAATAGACAAGTGTTTCTATGTCTGGGTAACATAGGAATTGGCATTGGTATTAACCAGGCTAATAGTGAACTTTAGATTTTTAGAAATAAAACTCTCTTATTTAATCTATGAATTCAAATACATGAATCAGACTGTGTATCTTATTTTAATTTTTTAACACTTTAATGGGGTGTAATTGACATATAAAAAATCTATATATCTTTAATGTGATCAAATTTATGAGTTTGGAGATAAGTATACATCTGTGAAAAGATTATTACAATTTATGCCTAAACCTATAAATCCCCTCCAAAGTTTCCTTTCACTCTCTTCATTTGTTATTATTATTATAGTGATAAAACCACTGAACACAATATTTCACTTCTTGGCAAATTTTAAGTTTGCAATGATGTTAAGGGACTGTGCTGTACAATGAATCTCTAGGACTTCCTCCTCTTGTATAATTGAAACTTCGTACCCTTTAAGTAGTAATAAATCCCCTTATGCCCCTTTCCCTGGTCCTTAGAAACCACTATTCTACTCTCCACTTCCTCGAGTTCGATTATTCTAGATTTTCCTCATATAAATGGGATCACGCAGTATTTCTCCTTCTGAATCTTGCATATACTTTGTACAATGTCCTTTAGATTCATCCATGTTGTTGCTAGTGACAGGATCTTTCTCTTTTTGCAGACTGAGTACCATTCTATGATATGTATATGTTATATTTTACTTATCCTTCCATCTATAGGTGGATATTTAGCTTGTTTCCATGCCTGGCTATAATGAACAATGATGTAAGAAACACAGGAGTGCAGATATCACTTCCAAATGCCTGATTCATCACTTGGATACATCCCAGAAGTGGGACTGCTGGATCATTTATTTTCAATTTGGGAGGAAACTGCATACTGTTTTTCAAAGTTGCTTCACCAATTTACATTCCTATCAACAATGGTACAAGGGCTTCTTTTGCTCTACATCCTCAGTAAAACTTATCTTTTATAATTGGCCCATATCTACACCACACACACAAACTAACTAAAATGGATGGAACATAATACCCTATAAAATTCCTAGAAGGAACATAGGGGAAAAACTTCTTGACATCAGTATTGGCAGTGATTTCTTGGATATAATACCAAAAGCATAGACAACAAAAACAAACAAAAAAACAGATAAATGGGACTACGTCAAACTGAAAAAGATTCTGCAATTAACAAAATGAAACAGATTCTGGGACCTATGAAAACACTTGTACATTATATAATTGTTAGAGGGTTAATAGTCAAAATATACATGTATAGAAAACTACAACCAATTACCTAACAGGGAAAAAAAAATTCCAACTTAAAAAATGCACAAAGGAATTAAATGGACTCTTCTCTAAAGAAGATATATAATGATGGGTGGTATATGAAAAGCGGTCAATGTCAGTATCTGTCAAGGAGACGTGACTCACAATGACAATGAAGCACCACTTCATATCCCCGTGGGATGATTTTATCATACGTACACATTTTAAGAGGAAGAATATATCTGCACATGGCTATACTTTAAAGAGTATTAGGTACTACTTATCATATTTCCTTTCTTGTACCATATACTATAATTTACTAGAAAGAGAACTATATTATTCTCATAGGACCCTGATTCTTGTTAGACTCTAATTACCTATGTGGGCTTTTAACTACTCCTAGACATGATAGCATAGGGTGATGTGAGCAAATAATTTTGTTTAAAATGTTTGATTATATGGGTTAAACAAAAAATATCAGAAAAAAATTACTGTATCTTGACTAAAATCCAAAACTAACTTGGATCCTAACACCAAATGTGAATACATTTTGCTAGAACACTGTAGGTGTTTAGGCAGAGGAGGATGTAAAAACAAATTGCTATTTTTTAATGACAAAAATATTACAAGAGCTAAGAAAAAATATATGAGAACATAACAAGAAATGAAGTAGAAGTAGTGTTATAGATAGAAATTAAAAAAATAAAATTTCACTATATTCCATATTTTGAAAATCTTGATTAAAAGAAATTTCTATAGACAATAAATATAATCACAAAAATTTATAAATACAGTATATCCAAAGGTTTCTGAATTATTAATAGCCTAATTATGAAAATAAAATATCCAGGAAACTATTAAAAACTTCTCAATTTAGGCTCGGTGCCTGTGGCTCAGCGGGCTAAGGCACCAGCTACGTACACCTGAGCTGGCGGGTTCGAATCCAGCCTGGGCACGCCAAACAACAATGACGGCTGCAACCAAAAAAAAAATGGCTGGGCATTGTGGCGGGTGCCTGTAGTCCCAGCTGCTTGGGAGGCAGAGGCAGGAGACTCACTTGAGCCCAGGAATTGGAGGTTGCTGCGAGCTGTGAAGCCATGGCACTCTATCCAGGGTGATGCTTGAGTCTCTGTCTCCAAAAATAAATAAATAAATAAATAAATAAATAAATAAATAAATAAATAAATAAATAAAATAAAATTGATGGAGAAATCAAATCATTTACTGATATACAAACATTGAGGAAATTTGCCACAACAAGACCAGCTCTATAGGAAATACTCCAACCTGTTCTACACACTGACCATCACAATGGATCAATAGCAAAATAAGAATTTAGAAATTAAAGCTCAGAGCCTAACTTCCACACTGATGCAAAAGATAAAACTAAGCAATGGACTCTCACAAAATAAGATGAATAGAACACTACCACACTTATCAATTATCTCAATAAATGTTAATGGCTTGAATTCCCCACTAAAGAGGCATAGATT
>CAUYRH010074722.1:0-14245 GCA_963574655.1 Perodicticus potto
CTGAAAAAAAAAAACAAAAAACTCACCTTTGAGTGCAAACCCAAAGACGGGGACCAGAGGCAATTAGTTGATTGGTAAAGTCACTGGGAACTTCAGGAGTAAATGAGATCTTTTTCTCTCTCTTCCTCTTTTTTTTTTGCATTTTTTGGCCGGGGCTGGATTTGAACCCGTCACCTCCGGCATATGGGGCCGGCACCCTACTCCTTTGAGCCACAGGCGCCGCCCCCACGACAATTCTTATCCTTCCAGTGTGCGGTGGGAAAGAAAAAAGGTTGGACTCCCCTGCTTCCTATGGTATGTATTTGCATAATGTTGGCCTCCCTACAAAGACTTCATGAGGGCGGAGACAATGTCTCTATTTTTGTATTTGCAGCTTTTAAAGATATATGTTTGATCAAATTAGTGAATGAATGAGCCCATTTTGAAAAACTCTCAAAAATTTTAAGTGTGTCCTTCATAAAGGACTAAAATCAATGTACAGTTACTGTACATTGTACTGTACATTGTTTTCTTGAGAAATACTTATAGTATTTTTCTTGAGATTTTTCAAATTTGATCCTGGCCTTGGATGTTTGTTTTCTTTTGAGAGTGTACTTTTGATAGAAGCATTTTGTCATGATTTCTTTAAAAATTATTGCAGCTATGACAACAAAATGGTAATCGCAGCAAAGATGTGGGCGCAGGTGTTCCACTGGTCCGCACACTGTGTGACTTGTGCCAAGTGACTCATACTCAAATTTATGACACAACAAAGTTGAAAATTACAACACGTCGAGTACCTTTAGAGGTACAAAATAGTAAAAACCTGACTAGTAAATCGGACCTACTATATTTAATCAGGTTGTTTTCCTAACTCATTAGCTGAGGGAGAATCGAAGGAGAGGGGAAAAGGGACGATTTGGTAACAGGAAGCCTCTGGGGACAGCAGGGGAAGCAAGGCTTTGGTTAGAACACAAGGAGAGATATCTAGATACCTACTAGGGGGTAAGAATGTGCCAGAAATAGACTTTACCATTTGCCAAAATTTTAAAATTACATCTTGGCTTTTCTCTAAGAAAAATTCAGGAAACTCTCTACCCCCTCCTGAACAGATCCCTGCTCTAAAATCCCTAAATCCAGCTAGTACCATTGTGTGCATGAAGTGAGCTACAGGGTCTACATTAGAACAAAGCTGCCAAAGATGGCATTTTGTTTTAGAGAAAAAGTGTAACACGGTGAACTCCCATTCATTCTTGAAAACCCCAGATAGTCTTTTTTTTTCCAGAAAGATTTCCTTGATATTTACTTTCCCCAAGGATATTTACTTACCCTTAATTCCCCATCAGGTGTATTTCTATTTCTATTGGTCACATTTTATATCATTATTTGTTTACCTATTGAATCTTAAAAGTAGGCCTTATATCATATTCTTTCTTTTTTTTTCTTTTCCTTTGTAGTTATTACCCATGGCCTATGGAAAGTGATCCATAAATATTTGTTGAAATGAACTAAATTATATAATGGGCTTTTGAAAGGAATTAACCTGTGTGTTAGAGAATGCTGACCTATGGTGTGTCTAGGTTGACAGACCTACTTTTAAGGGGCTTGAAACTATTAGTTAGCAATGCAGATACAGAAGGACGACAAAAAAGGGCTTTAAGGGGAAGCTGGGCAGTTTGGAGCAGAGATGTGATAAAGGACAAAACCAAGGCAGATATCCCTGGCAATGTACAACCACAATCAATAGGTATTTCCTCCACACTTCAATGGCTGAGCTCCTGGCTCAAGGTTATAAAGAAATATGAGTACTTAGGGCGGTGCCTGTGGCTCAAGGAGTAGGGTGCCAGCCCCATATACCGGGGGTGGCGTGTTCAAGCCCAGCCCTGGCCAAAACTGCAAAAGTAAATAAATAAATAAATATATAAATATATAAATAAATAAAAAATAAATATGAGTACTTACACGAGCCAGGTATTATTTCAACTTTCTTTTTCTGAGATTCATTCATTTTGCATCTCTATTTTTTAAATATTTTCTAGTGCTACTCCTTTTTACTGAGATATAATTTACAGGTCATAAAATTTATCCTCTTAGTATACAATGCAGTAGTTTTTCGTATATGCAGAAAGTTGTAAAACAATTGCCATTGCCTATTTCCAGAATATTTCATCATCCAAAAAGAAACCCTGTAGCCAGTAGCAGCCATTCCTCATTCCCTCCTCCCACCAGTCCTCAGCAGCTACTGTCTGTTTTCTTGTCTGCATAGATTTGCTTACTCTGGGCATTTCACGTAAATGGAATCAATATAATATGTGACCTTTCATGTCTGGTTTCTTTTACTTTTCAGTGTTCACCCATGTTGTAGAATAGATCCATACTTCTTTTTTTTTCATGGCTGAATAGCATTCCTTTGTACAGCCAGGCTATATTTTGCTTATTCATTAATCAGGTGAAAAATATTTAGGTTGTTTCCACTTTCCAGCCATGATGAATGCTGCTGTCATGAACGCATTTGTGCGTGCACTTAGGTTTTCAATTTTCTTGAGTATGAATCTAGGGATGGAATGGCTGTGTCATATGTCACAAGGTAACTTTATTAAGTTTTTTAGAAACTGCCAAACTGTTTGCCCAAGAAGCTGTGCTGTTTTACATTCCCATCAGCATCATCCGAGGGTTCTAATTTCCCTCCATCCTGGCCAACTCTTGTCATTGTCCATTGTCTTTTTTATATCAGCCGTCATAATGGGTGGAAACTGTGTCGTACTGTGGTTTTGTTTTTCATTTCCTTAATGAGTTATGATGCTGAGTATCCTTTCATGTGTTTACTGGCAATTTGTAAATCTTCTTTGAAGAAATATCTACTCACATTTTTGGCTCACTTTTTAACTGGGACATCTGTCTTTTTGTTGTTTGGTTTTAAGGGTTCTATATGTATTCTGGATTCTAGTGCCTTATCTAGTACACTCCCTTCCTTATGATTTGCAAATATTAAGGCTATCTTTTCATATTCTTGATGATATCTTTGCAGCACTAAAGTTTAACATTTTGAGGAAGACTAATTTATCTATATTCTTCTGGTGCTTGTGCTTTGGGTGCAATTTCTGGGAAACCGTTGCCTTAGCCAAGATCACAAAGATATTTGTCTGTGCATCTTAATAAGAGTTTTGTGGTGTTAGCTCTTGCATTTAGGTCTTTTATCTATTTTTCATTATTTTTTATAGATGGGGTAAGGGAGAGATACAACTTTATTCTTTTGCATGTGGATATACAGCTGTCCTGGTACAATATATTGAAAATACTCCTCTTTCCTCCATGAACTGCCTTGGCACCCTTGTCAAAAGTCAGTTGTTCATGAATGTAAGAATTTATTTGTGGGCTTTCAACTTTATTCCATTAATCTACATGTCTGTCTTTATGCCAGTACCACATAGACCTAACTGGAGCTTTGTGGTGAGTTTTGAAATCAAGAAGTACCCCCCCCCACAAGTTTGTTCTTCTTTTTTAAGACCATTTGGCTATTCTGGATCTTTTGTATTTTCATATGAATTTCAAGATGTTCTTGTCAATTTCAGCAAAAATGGCCTCTGGGATTTTTGAGAAGGATTGCATTGAATCTATACATCAATTTGGGGAGGACTGCCATTTTTTCCAATCTTAAGGGCTCCAATTCATAAACACAGGGCTCTTTTTATTTACTTCAGTCTTTAGTTTCTTCCTACATTTTTTTTTATAGTTTTGATGTATAGGTTTTGTACTTTTGTTAAATTTATTTCTACATATTTTTAATGTGATTGTAAATGGAATTGCTTTCTAAATTTTATTTCTGAATGATCCTTTGCTAGTATCTTGAAATAAAATAATGTTTGTGTTGATCTTGTGTCCTGCAACCCAGCTGTACTCATTTATTAGCTGTAATATTCTGTGGGGGGTTTTTTTTTTTGTTTGTTTGTTTGGTTTTTGGTGAATTTCATAGGGCTTTCTTTATATAATATCATGTCATCTGCAAATAGAGATAGTTGTACTTATTCTTTTCTAAACTGGGTGGCTTTTCTCTCTTTTTCTTGTTTTAATTGCCCCAGCTAGAGCCAATAGTACAATGTTGAATAGAAGAGGCAAAAGCAGACATCCTCGTCTTACTCCGCAGCTTAGGAGAAGCTGTCTGGTCTTTAACCATTAAGAGTCATGTTAGCTGTGAGGTTTTCACAGATGCTCTTTATCATGTTGAGGAAGTTTTCTCCTAAACCCAGGAGTCTTTTTACGTCTTCCCAGCATCTCCCTTCAACTCACTGCTGAGAAAGGAGGGTTGTCACAGTGACTACAGCAGGCCTGCAGTCCCCTTACCTTCAGGGACACCTAGGTGCTACAGCAGAGATGGCGACAAGGGTATTTCATGCTTCTTTTCTAATTTTCTGTAGTTTTCTCTAGGTTCTGACAGCAGGAAGAGTCCCTGGGCATTTTTGTGCTTGAGGACCTTTCTTTTAGAAGCTGCAGCAATTGGCAAACGACAGTATGCGGTTCCACGCCTGTCCGGTCTGGAGAAAGGGCAAGGTCAGAGCAGAGGTCTTGAGAAGGAGGGCAGCTGTGATGTGCCAGTTGTGCCAGCTGGCCTGGGACAGCCTGGGCCTAGGGGCGGGGGGAGGGCAGTGCATTTCAAACGTGAACCCAAGTGATTCCAGGAATAAGACTGGGAGAAATCTAGTATTGGACACTGTGATCCTAATGAGGCAGAAAATGAACCAGGTTGCAACATGCAGACATCGCTTTTCCAGATGCCTCTGAAACATTTCTACAAAACTGCCCCTCTCTTCCACGTCCTTCTAGCCTGAAGCATTTTTGCCAGGAACTCAGGGGAAGAGCCTCTTTCATGTCTCTTCTCGTTCTCATCTTTCTTGCACTTCCTCTTATGCACATCGCTCTGCCTTCCTCCCCAAATCAGAGGAGAGAGTTACAGCCAGCCTTCCCAAGCCCTCTGCGAAACCAAACCATTAAACCAAATTAACTCTTAACCTTAACCTGCTCTCCACCCTGACCCTAATAACCATCCTAATTCTAACCCTAATCCTTAAATTAACCCGAGGCCTAACTCCAGTGGCGTACGGGATCCCTCCTGAATCAGGCCTCTTTCTTCAGCAAGTCTGTCAGACTAGAGGTTGGTGCTTGTTCCCCCATCTCCTTTCTTTCCTAATACTCCTCCCCACCCCCACTCTCCCCACCACCAGTTACAAAAATCCAGAGCAGGAGAACGCCTCCCCTCAGCTAGAAAGCACTATAGAATCTCTCTCCAGCTTTTGTTGTTTGCTTCTCGTAACAGTAGAGAAGGACTGTGTGTGCGTATGTTTTGTGTGGGGGCTCTGAAGGGGGCGAAGCTCCAAACCCTCCTGAGGCTCTTGCAGCGGTGGGTGAAGTGGCTCAGCTCTTCCATCCCGGTCCACTTATCTTGGTTCACCTTTGCTTTGTAGAAAGGTTTCCCAGATGGTATCAGCCAGTAGCACTCCCAGGACCTGTTCACAGTTCCTCATTGGCAACCTTTGGCAAAGTCTTTCTCGCAGTAGGCACCATCCCTGTCCCTCTCCACAGGGATTTTGTTGGGGAAGGGTAGTGCTGTGCCCTGGGGGCGCCCGTGCCCATCACCGTTGTCCCCAGAAGTAAAAACACCTACCGTGGTTATTTCTCGACATGTGGAGCACAGCCATTTGTTTCTGAGAAGCATGGAGTGACTCTGCTTCCTCCTGGCCTGAGGGGAAAGAGACAGAGGTGAGGAAATGGTTGGGTGCCTAGAGCAACAAAGAAGTGGGGTCCTTCCAATACACAGAGATGGGCACTCTGGTCTAAGCCCCATTCAGGGTGGATTTGAATTTGGGGGCAGGTTCAGAAAGGGTTTAGGTAGGAAGGAGTGACTAACAGGCCAGGATGTGGCTTTTTGGGGTTGTCCCCCCAAATCTAGCAGAGTCTCTGCTTTGCAACCTGAGCACCCATGTCTGAGGAGCTGTATTCTCCCACATTTTTCCCATTTGCACAAAAGCTCCACCACGTGGGCTTACTGAGGACCTCTGATGTCCTCAGAAAGAGTGAAAAGATCTGTCTTGTGCAAACCTCCTTTCCGCCTTAACTCGGGCCCTGCATCAGCTCTCGCACACCCATGGTCCAGCACCACTCCTAAGCACCGCAAATAAATAGGACTGGAGCTGGTCCCAAGCCCCTCACCCTCTGCAAGGACAGGCTGTCTCACTAGGCAAAGAAATGACCAGCTCAGAGGGAGGGGACCCCTGTCTGTTCACTATGACCACTGCTTTTTGTTCTGACTTCATTTTGGCAGAAGTGTGGAAGTTACTCCAGGGTCTTAAGGCTCCCTTTTGCATCTCTGGTAAAAGGTTTGGTTAAGGAGGACAAGGGAATTGGAGGTTAAAACCACGTTTGGGGATTGTCTCTTACCCTTGGGCATTCACACTGATGGCAAAGTCTTGAGGTATTTTCATGTGAAGTGTGGGAAAAAGAAGGCCCACAAGGACAAGTGGATGATGACCATCAGCTGAAGCCTTCTCCTTCCATTTGACCTATCGTTACACGTGTCCTGACCCTTTCTTACCTCCCCAGGGGGTGTGGGAACAGAAGAGGAGGGATATAGCTCTGCAGTGTGGGGAGTGCTTGGGATATAATTTTAAGGTGACCTTTGTGAGATTGGTCTGCAAGTAGCTTCCTCCTCTGAGAAACACATGGGACTTGGGCTTGAGGAGGGAAAACTATGGACAAAGTTGGATTCTTTTGACAAATAGTTAAAATAGACTTCATTTTTATAGGGCATTTAAAAGAATCAACTCAGTATTACAAGGTTGTGGGATGGTATGTCAAAGTATGAGCTTGAATGACTGGATGCATTCATTCAACAACAGACATCTTTTGTGAGACAACGTCTTGGGCCCTTAAGCAAAGTTTCAAGACACAGTTTCTGGCCCTAAGAAAGACAAGAGAAGAACAGATAGTCATTCATTTGCCCATCCATTAGGTTCTGAGGACCTTGAGATAAATAGGACACAGCTTCTGACCTCCAGCTGCTCCTTGTCTAGCAAACTTGTGTATCAGGAAGTAGGATGGTGCTGTCGCTGCTATGATGGAAATACATGGAGGCCGCAGGGAAAGTGACGCTGCTCATTGACCTCATGGGGAGGTGGGGCAGAGAGAGAAGGGTTAAAAGAACAGGCAATGCTTTGTTAGGTGTTTGTGGGGTGAACAAGGAGAGGATAGGGCATTTCAAGCCCGTGACAAAATGGAAAAATAACCTGGGAAATCAGCTTCCAGCCAGATCATTTGTGGGAGAATGGTGGGGGGTGGTGATGAGGAGACTAGAGAGGAAGCCTCTGTAGGTATTGATTCTTCTGCTTGAGGCTGATTTAACTTTCTACCCTGTCTTCCCTGATACCCTGGGGCTGGTAACCCCTGCAGCTCAGGTTCCTCCATCCAGCCCCCGTATTTCTGAGGTCTGAAACTAAGATACTTCTCTGAAACTGTTATTCAAGGTCAGACGCACTAAATATTTACAGAAGAAGCAATGAATATCTTTCAGCCTTCAGAAGAGAGAGAAGGACTGCTTCCAATTGGAGGCATCAGGAAAGGCTTTCTAGAAGGGGAATCTGCCCTTAGTCTGAAGGGATTGGGAAGGCCTGGATAGGAGAGGTGTCTGTGGGAGAATCAGGTTCGTTTTTAGCAGAGTCACAAGCAGGCTCTTGTCTTCCCTGCAATTAATTCCTTCCGCTTTCCCAGACTTGTTTCTGCATAAGAATACTATTAGACAGAGATTAGAATCTCAGAGTGCTTTGCAAACCAAGCAACAAATACATCTGTAAGATCTCCGAGGAGCACAGCAGGATCTTGCTCGGTTAATGACAACTGTGAACATAATTATAGAGTACCATAATCATGATGACTGTCATCCCTTGGAACCTAAAGAATGAAATGTTTTATCTATGGTCCTACCTAGGCTTGTTAACTCCTCAGACTCCTCATCCTGTAGGACACAGATGTTGCCTTTCAGAAAACCTCTCTCCTGTCTCTCCTGCCATTCCCCCCTCCCACCCCAACCTAACTTGGGTTCCTGCCTCTCTGATAGTTTCATAGACTTGGCACAGCTTTCTTTGTACTCACATGTCCTCCTCCTTCTCCTTTTTATTTTTGTTTTTTGTTTTTTAATGTGATTGTTTCCTCCACTAGGCTGAGCGTTATTGAAGAGCAAGACCATCTCTAAAACATCTTTGAATTTTTAGAACCAATCATAGTACCTGGCACAGAGCAAATACTCAACCAATGTTGGCTGAATGAATGAGTCATCATAAGCATTTTATCAGATGTAAATATAGACGTAACCAACACATGTATACCTAAAACACGAAATACATGTGTGCATGGGGAGCTCTGTTATCACACTGCCTTCGGGGAAACGTCAGAGGACATCAGTGCTGGATACAACCAAATCGGTCTCCACAGTGTGCTGAGGGACGGCACTGGCTGGGAGCCCGAGGAGCTCTGCTTCCAGACCTGGCTCTACCAGCAGCTTGAGCGACTTTGGTCAATCATGCAAACTCTCTGGGCCTCCCTTCCCTCCTGATGATGGTCTTTGTGGCCAAAAGGGCAAAGGCAGACACTCTAATGCTTCCTTTAGAGTGGGAGGTGAAACCCACTCACTGATCTGTGGCTGTGCTCCACCTCAGACTCACTAACGTCTGAACCTGGCCTGCAAAGACAGCCACCCCACTCCTCCGTGTCTGGAGAGAAGGTGAGGACGCCGGGGAGGCAGGGAAGGCAGCTGTGATCAGCTCATTAGTGGATGCAAACAATTTGGGACTCCACGTTCTGCAGGCCTCACTTCCTCCTCTGTCTTGCTTTCTTTCCCAGCCCCCACACCTAGGTCTTATCCTTCTGCAGCCTTCCCTTCTCTCTCTTGCTCCTTAAGGCCAGGTCAGTGGCAGCAGCAGGAATGGAGAGTGAATGGTCCGGTTTCACAGCACAAGCCCCTGGTTATACCACGTTTAGATCCAGAGGCTCTGAAATGTTAATAGACTCTCATTTTCCAAGCAGCTGTCCTCTGGACAGCAGATGGCAGTTGTGACAGGAAAGTGACAGCAACCTATTTGTAGCCTGGCCAAGGCATGATGAAGATTTCAGCCAGCCCCGGGGAGCCAAAACCTGCTCTTCACATTTTGTGGTTTGGAAACATCCTAATATCTGAGGACAGTATCTGCTGAGGTTTCTAAGAGCTGGCTCACGGCCCAGGTCCTTGACCTTCTTGAATCCTTGGTAGAGAAACATATTTCTTTCTTTCCCTCGCCCTGCTTGATCCCCTCTCTTTCACACACACACACACCTGTTCACATAAAACTGAAAATGTAAGCACCAGATGGCGACTCGAAAAAGAAGCCCCATAAGCACAACATGAGGAGCGCTGACAGAGGAGCTAGCTTCTTTCTTGCCCCTTGACAGCTCTGTTCCTTTCCTCCATTCTATTTTTTACCTAACTGAGAGAGGCCTCATAGGCCACCTGGCTCATCTCTTTCAATTAACCTAGTGAGGAGACTGTAGCCTAGAAAGATGAAGAGATTTGTCAATATCACTTCTATTTAGTTTCAGTCAGCTAGAAAGCTTAGCTACAGATAGAAGAGTCAAAAGCAGATGTTCTTTCGCCAGGGGAAGAGTGGACTGAGGATTCACATAAAAGCATAATTATTTCTATACCATGTAGAGTCCCAAAAGTAGTGGTCAGAGAATTATTTTCAATAATCAAAAAAAAAATCCCTAATGATAATTAATCAATTTATTTCTACCTGAAAATCCTGGCCATTTGAATACAGTTTCAAGAATTCTCTTACTGTTCACCAAGAAAAATTTTAAACATACACGATATAATAGCCAGCTGGGTACCTACCATCCAGACTTATTAAATTTCATTTTTATTACCAACACTATTTCAGGTCAATGGCATTCATTATTATTTCTCCTTAAAAATTGTATTTGTAGTTACATGTGTTTGAGCAATATAAACGATATAAATTAAAAAAAAGAAAAGACTTAGGAGTATGTGAAATAGTTTCCTTGGTGGTCAAGAACTTCCAAAATTTAGAGTCAGTGGGAGAGAACTACTAAAAAGACTTCTCAGTGATGAGAAGACCGTAGTCACCATCCTATATGCTTTCTCACCTGAGCTTCTGCCACTGCACCATCTTTTAGCTACGGCTTTTTTTGCCACATGTCTTCTAAAAGCAAAATAGCGTTCTCATCTTTCCTCTGACTCATTAGACTGGAACAACAAACCCAGATCAAAGTGAGCGGAGGGGCGTGGGGACGGGATCAAGAGGGTGGGCGGCGTTTGTAATCTACCCAAAACTCAGGAGCTCTAGCTAACTGACACTCAACCCCAGCATGTGGCAACGGAGGTTCAGGATCTCCACTTGCAGTTGCTCGTGTCACCCACGTAGATTTGCTTTTGCCTTGCTGTGGATCACCAAGCAGGTCACCTCTGGGCCCAGTCATCCAACCACAATGATGCACCTTCCTATTTCTCAGCATCTCGAGGAGTCATGAGTCAATGCCTGGAAACGGCAGGTGAGAGCAGTGACTAAGGAGGAGGCCACTCTGCAGTAAATGTTTAAATGAGGCCATGTTTAGCTTTGTCTGTCTTCATGTGCCATTTTTCTTCTCTGTTGGCTCTGCCTGTCCTTTGTTTCCTTTTGTGGTTCTTGTCCCCCCACCTGTGTGTGTGTCTCTGGCTGACTGTCTCCTTCTCCCTGCCATTGTGTCTCTGAGCCTGCTTCCTGTTTGCACACCTGCTTTCCCTGCAGGGCTGCTCCTGGGCAGGGGAGCAGTGGGTGTTCAAAGTTCTGCTCTTTGACCTCTGACGGTAAGGAAGCCAGGTGGCGGGACCTTTGCGCTGTGCACAGGGTCCAGGACCTCTGTCTGGCCGCAGGACACTGATGAGGATGAAGGAAGAGATAGTGCCGCAGTGCATTCCACTTCCGTGAGACACAACTTAGTCTCTTTCCAGAAAGAAGCTGCTGCTGAATGAGCCTCAAAGCGTACACGTGCAGGCCTTCATGCTCACTGCAGACTCTGGGGCCTAGATTCATGTTTGAAGAGGTCTGTGTGACAGGCAAGGATCTGTTTGAGGTACCTGCCTGGTGCAGCGACAGAACAAGGATCCCAGGTCCCCTACTTGCCTTTCCTATATGCAAGGGTGACGCTCTTTCTCTCACCCCAAAGATGAGGGTGCGGCACCTTGTGTCCCTTGGAGGAGCAGCGAGTCTGTGACCTTTCTGGTCTACCCAGAAGGCCTTCCGGGCAGCCTACTGGCCACGCGGCTGGCTGTTGCTCTTTCCTGCCATCTAGTGGCCATCTCTGGCTATTGCAGCCACGAAAAGCCCGGCTGGAGGTTGGCCTCCCAGGCTCCCAGGTCATTTTTAGTACTTTCCTTCCCCATTCTTCGCTGCAGCCAAGCTGGTGCCTGGTGTTTTAGTTCTTAGGCTGCCACAGTGCAGAGACCCAGAGCAAACTGGGGGCCAGGAGGAGCTCGGCGGCAGGTGAGAAGCTGTCTAAATAGGGATTTCAAAGAGACTCAGTGACTACAAACCTTTTGCAAGGCCAGTCCTGCCTCCCTACTTGAACCCCCCACCCCAAGTGCATGTCATGGTGGCCACTGTCCAGAGTGTTAGGGGTACTAAGAGGTGACTCTCAAGTACAGCTTAGACCCTGACACTCCAGTGCTGAAAACCTGGAGTGTCTCCTCCCTGCTCTTGGCTTTTGGGGTCCCCGTGCTCTAGCTTGGCTCACCCACTCTTTGCTTTCCTCCCCCGTGTGCCCATGATTCTTTGAAGTTCTTCAAGTACATCCTGCGCTCTCTGTCTCTGCCTCTTTGCTGACACTCTTCCCTTCACCTAAGAGTCTTTTCAGTTCTCCTGCCCCTGGCTCTTCCCTCTGCTTGTGAAACTAATATCTTCAGATCCAATGCAGATGCCACTTCCTCTTGAATTACTTCTCCCTGGGCCTCTGCTTGCCCATCCCCACCCTGAGGTGACCTTTCCTCCCACCTCCTGCAAATGCTTTGCCCTCTCTCTGAGGCTCATGGGACTGTTACGTCCCTGTCCTGTCTGCCCACTCTCTGTGTAGGTTGTAGCTGACTTACTTATCTCTGTATCTGTGTTAAAGCAAATGAAAAGGGCTCGGTACGCATTTATCGATGGACACGGGGCCTCTGATCATTGCAGTTTGCATGTACTGAGCTCTCACTCTGCGCAGGGCACCATGCCAAGTGCTTTAGGAACAACACTCCAGGCACTGCCTGCGGCAGCTCTGAGAGCAACATAAAGTTTTTCAGGGGAAGAAATGGCTTAGACCAAGCGTGTTTGCTCTCGCCCTCTCTCCACCTTAGGGGATTGCACAAGCACCATTAGTTCTCCAGAAGGTGCTGGGCTGCATGATGCCACTGAGTGTCACCTGGAAGCCAGTCATGGGTGATCTCTGGGAGGACGAGGGGCAATGAGGAGTTCTTAATGTACAAGAAATAATCTACTGGGGAAGGAAGGGGGTTGGAGACTCCAGAAACTGGTGCCAAACACAGCTTGAAAAGCAGTCCCTGATGGTCTTGGGGCAGATTCCTCTAGATTTAATTTTTCTTCCCCTTTTTCATGATTCTAACCTTGAATCTTTATTCTTAGTTCTAGCGGACTTGGGCCCTAGGGCACTGAGACAGGGTCATGGGGGTGGCACTCATTCATTTCATTCGGCAAGTATTTCTTGAACACTGATGATATACCAGGCACTAGGGCTGGGCTCAGCAGATAAAAATTGTATTCCCATTCTACAAGGTAGGCCATCCTAGAACTGCTGCTGGGTTTATTTCAATTAAAAAATTTGAGTACCTTAGATAATACATCTGGAACTTGAAACGAAATTGGCAAATTCCCGTCCTTCTTGGATAAAGTTGGAAAACTGGTAGAGGATTGAGGAGATCTAAACAATCAGAACAAGAGAGAGTTAGAACCACAGTCCCCAGTTTGAGGGGGAGGCCGCTGGTTGTTTCTGAAGAATACAAGGGTGCCCCCCCAGGGGAGCGGCCTCCCACTTCAATTCTGGAAGGCTCAGGCCTTAAGCAGCTCCCAGGAGGCGGCTTAGCGCTCCTGTGTCACTTTGGCCCCTTCTTTTGTTTTGCACTAACCAGTGCCATTTTTGGATTATAAGACAGTATACAAGTAAGGTAGGAAACAGATGGTTCATTTTTTTTTTTTTTAGAGACAGTCTCACTTTATCACCCTTGGTAGAGTGCTGTGACGTCACAGCTCACAGCAACCTCCAGCTCTTGGGCTTAGGTGATTCTCTTGCCTCAGCCTCCCGAGTAGCTGGGACTACAAGCGCCCGCCACAATGCCTGCCTATATTTTGTTGTAGTCTGGCTGGGGCTGGGTTCGAACCCGCCACCCTTAATATATGGGGCCAGCGCTCTACTCATTGAGCCACAGGGCCTCCTGGAAACAGATTTTTCATTAAAGCAGATGTGTGACATATAAAATGCTCTCCAGATCTCTTCAAAAAGGTAGGCAGTGAAGTTTTTAAAATTTGATCAGAGCCTATCGTTTCACGCCGGGCCTGCCTTCCTCGACTGTATGTCCGTGCACACTGCAACAATCCACTGGTTTCCTCCCACAGAACATCTTCTTCACCCTCCCACCACTCTTTCCCTCTGGAATGTTCTTTCTTCCCAGTTAGCAGGTGAAGCATCACTGCTTCACCAGCAACACCACTTCTCTTCACAGGGGGATCTTTCTGCACCTTGCCTCGCTTGACATTGCAGTTCATTTCATTACTGTGTAAGGGGCCAAGGCCTACACGGGCCTGGTAATCATACTATCTGTGTACACAGCACAGCCTGGAAATCATACCATCTGTGTGTACAACACACCATGGGAATCACACTGTCTATATACAGCACAGCCAGGGAATCACATCATCTGTGTGTATAACACAGCATGGGAATCACACCGTCTGTGTGCTCAGCACAACCTGAGAATCACTGTCTGTGTACAGCACAGCTTGGGAATCACACCGTCTTTGTGTACAGCACAGCCTGAGAATCACAGCATCTGTGTGCACAGCACAGCTTGGGAATCACACTGTCTTTGTGTACAGCACAGCTTGAGAATCACCCCATCTGTGTGTACAACAGAGCCTGGGAATCACACTGTCTATGTACAGCACAGCCTGGAAATCACACCATCTGTGTGCACAGCACA
>CAUYRH010074723.1:0-14888 GCA_963574655.1 Perodicticus potto
TTATGGTATATATATACCATGGAATACTATGCAGCATTAAAAATATGGAGACTTTACCTCTTTTGTGTTTACGTGGATGGAGCTGGAAAAGATTCTTCTTCGTAAAGTATCTCAGGAATGGGGAAAAAAATATCCAATGTACTCAAGTACTACTGTGAAACAAATTTATAATCACTCACACTTGCATATGAAAATGAAACACAACTATAGCCTTGGATGAAGGAGGGAAGGGGAGGGAGGGTTAAAGGGAGAGGGGTGGGTTGACAGAGGGAGGGTTAGTAGGGGGATCACACCTATGGAGCATATTGCAAGTACAAGTTGGATCTATCAGGTGTAGAACACAAATGTCTTAATGCTATAATTGGGTAAAAGAGGTTTAAGCTATGTTGATTAGTAGCATGTAAGTACTCCAATTTGTACAAATAATCAACACACAAATCCCATAATGGTGTAAATGTATGTATTTTCTAAGTACAAGTGACTTAATAAAAAATAAATTAAAATAAATAAACACAAATACATTTTCTGCTCTTGATATATTGATCAAATAACTTTAAATGATTTTCAATAATATATTTCTTTAGTTCTCAAACAAATATCTATCCTCAAGAGCAGTATGTGCTAGAATATCACTTAAAAGATACTCCTGTAACACCTAAGTAGAAATTGTATAAATATATTGTATGTATATACAGAAATGGACAATATGTATTAATCATTACAAGGCAGAAGTTCAAAAATTGGCAAGAAATACTATCATAGAAAGTAATCTATTAAAAGCCGATCTCTGATAGAATTAGATAATCAAATGTATTTAATTATTTTGCAGTGAGCAATTTTAATTTACTGCCCTTTCCTGACCTTATAGTTAAGGTTAGATTCACACTTATAATATTTCATAAAAATTATATTTACAAATGTGCAAAACTAAAAAAGCTCCCAATGGTCAAAACTAAAATATTTTAAGCAAAAAAGAAAACATTTAGCCATAGTATTGACTTTTTAGCAAAGAATAAGAAAAATATCCTTTAGTGCATACTGGAATTCTTAACTTTTTTAATTTTAATATTTTCAATTATTATATAATGCAAGAACACTGACTTTTTCCTTTTGATGTATAGTTCAATAAATGTTAGCATATGTGTGGATTTCTGTTACCACCCTCACAACCAAGACATATCATAGAAAACAAAGAAGAGGATTGTAAAGAAGCTCAGTAAAATACAAAAGAAAGAGTAAACAATTCAAAGAAATCAGAAAAAATAATTCCATAAGTGAATGAAAACTTCAATAGAGAGATTGACATATTAAAGAAAAACCAAATAGAACTTCCAGAAATGAAAGATTCATTTAAGGAAATACAAGCACCGTGGAAAATTTAAAGAATAGACTAGACCAGGCAGAAGAAAGAATCACAGAGCTTGAAGATAATTTTTTCAAATTAACTCAGTCAGTCAAAAATAATAAACAGAGAATCAACAAGAAAGAACAAAGCCAAATATAATAACTACCCTAAAGGTTAAGAAGAAGATAAAGAAGGGCTGAAAACCCTATTCAAGAGAATAATTAAGTAAAAATTTCACCACTCTAGGGTCCGACTAGAGACCTACACATCCATGTACAAGAAGCTCGACAAACACCTGGGAGATTAATCACAAAGAGGCATTCATCAAAACACACAGTCATCAGACTGTCCAATTTCAACATGAAGAAAAAAAACTCTTATGATCTATAAAGTGAAAACACTGAGTAACTTACAAAGGAAATACCCTAAGACTCAACTGAAATGTTACAAGCCTGAAAGGATGGGGGCCCCATTGTCAGTTTTCTTAAACAGCACAACTGCCAGCCTAGAAATTTGTATCCTGCAATACTAAGTTTCATAAATAAAAGAGTTAAAGATTTTTCCAGACAAGCATACACTGAGCGGATTTGTTAAGATTAGACATGCCATGAAGGAAATACTTAGAACTGCATTATACATGAATCACAATAATGGTCACCCACCAATAAAAATCCACCCCAAAGCTAAAGTTCACAGCTCACATGAAACAATAGTACAAGAGGTAAAACAAAGCAATAAGTGCAACACAACAGTATAAACAGAATAGCATCCCATATATCAATTTTATCATACATGTGAATGGTTTGAATCCTCACTCAAAAGATATAGGCTAGTTTAATGCACAAAAAATGCAAGCCAAGTTGTTGCTGTCTCCAGGAAGCACATGTAACCCACAAGAATTCATATACACTCCAAGGTTAAATGATGGGAAAAAAAGAGTCCATGCAAATGAAAGCAAAGGATAGCAAACATAGTCATTCTCATAGCAGATAAAATTGATTTTCACAATAGTAAAAAAAGACAAAGTTGACACTTATACAATTGTAAAGGGAGCAATTCAATAAGAAAATAATCCTAAATATTTGTACACCTAACACAGAAGCTCCTAGTTTCATAAAGGAAATCGTATTAGATCTAAGCAAAGAGATAAAGAGCTCCATTATTATTTCCAGATACTTCAACACCCCATTGACAGAGGGATAAATGATCCAAGGACAAAATAAATAAACACCGACCTTACATAAGACTCTAGATAAAATAGGCTTAACAAACATTTACAGAACATTTTATCCAAAAGCTACTGTATATATTAATACATTCTGCTCATCATCACATTGAAAATTATCCAGGATTGCTTACTTTTTAGGTCACAAAACACAGCTCAACAAATTCAAAAATTTGAAATTATGCTATGTACCTTCTCAAACCACAGTGAAATAAAACGAGAAATCAACTCCAAGAGAAATACCTAACTCTACACAAAGTTATGGAAATTAAATGACCTGCTTCTAAATGATTTTTGGATCAATGAAGATGGCTTCAGATCATAATTCTACCAAACCTTCAAAGAGGAACTGGTACCTATATTACATAGCCTTTTCCAAAGCATATAAAAATAAGGAATCTTCCTCAACATATTCTATGAAGCAGATATCACCTTGATCCCCCAAGCAGGAAAGAACACAACAAGGAAAGAAAACCATATACCAATATCATTAGTGAATTATTGATGCAAAAATACTCAAAAAAAAAATCCTAGCAAAGAGAATTCAATGACACATCAAAATAAATTATACACAACAATCAAGTTGGTTTTATCTCAGGGTTACAAGTGCATGGCATTATAGTTGAAAGCAACCTCAAGCTCTTGGTCTCAAATTATTCTCTTGCCTCAGCCTCCTGAGTAACTGGGACTATAGGCCCCCATCACAATGCCTACCTATTTTTAGAGGTGGAGTCTCACTCTTGCTCAGGCTGGTCTTGAATCTGTGAGCTTAGGTAATCTACCTGCCTCAGCCTCCCAGAGTGCTAGGATTACAGGTGTAAGCCACTGCTCCCAGCCTAGATGGGACATTTCTTCAACTAAGAGTGGTCATCTACAGCAAACCCACAGCCGATATCATATTGAATGGAGTAAAATTGAAAACACTCCCTAAGATCTGGAACTAGACAAGGATTCCTATTGTCACCAGTTCTATTCAACATAGTACTAGAAGTCCTAGCCATCACAATCTGGCAAGAGAAGGGAATCAAGAGTATTCAAATTGGGACAGGGAAGATCAACCTCTCAATCTTTGCAAATGACATGATCTTGTGCCTGAAAAATCCCAGGGACTCAACTACAAAGCTCTTAGAGGTGATTGAGGAATGCAGCAGTGTCTCAGGATACAAAATAAATACTTAAAAATCAGTAGTTTTTCTATAATCCAACAATAGTCAAGCTAAAAATATAGTCGAGGACTCTTTTCCTTTTATAGTATTGCTGAAGAAGATGAAATATCTGGGAATTTATCTAACAAAGAATGCAAAAGATCTCTATAAAGAGAATTATGAAACCCCCGAGTAAAGAAATGACAGATGTTAACAAATGGAAAAACAAACAATGCTTGTGGCTGGGAAGAATCAACATTGTTAAAATGTCCAAACTACCCAAAGCAATCTAAAGATTTAATGAAATCCCTATCAAAGCACCGATGTCATACTTCAAAGAACTTGAAAAAATAGTACTTTGTTTTATATGGAATCATAAAAAACCTTGAATAGCCAATACATTACTTAGAAGTAAAAACAAATCTGGTGGAATCATGTTACTAGACTTCAGGCTATACCACAAATCTATAGTGATTAAAACAACATGGTACTGGCACAAAAACAGAGATATAGATATGTGGGAAAGAATAGAGAATCTAGAGATAAATCCAGTCACATATCATCATTTGATGTTTGATAAGCCTAACAAAGACATACATTGGGGTAAAGAATTCCTGTTTAGCAAATGGTGCTGGGACAATTGGCTAGCAACCCATAGAAGACTGAAAATGGACGCTCCCTTTTTTCCAATAACAAAAATTAATTCTCACTGGATAAAAGATTTAAATTTAAGACATGAAACTAAAAATATACAAGAATGTGCAGGGGAAGCACTTGAAGATTTTGGCTAGGGCAAATATTTTATCAGGAGGACCCCACTGGCAATTGAAGCAGCATCAAAAATATATTACTGGAATCTGATCAAGATAAAAAATTCTGCACAGCTAAAGGCACTGCAAGTAAAGCAAACAGACAGCCTTCAGAATGGGGGAAGATTTTTGCAGGTTCTGATTCTGACAAGGGTCTAATAACCAGAATCTACAGAGAACTCTAATTATTAAGAAAAGAACAAACAACCCCATTCCTTTGTAGGCAAGATACTTGAACTGAAACTTCTCTGAAGATTACAGGTCAATGGCCAATAAATACATGAAAAAATGATCATCATCTTTAATCATTAGAGAAATGCAAATCAAAACCATTTTGAGATATCATCTAACTCCAGTAAGATTAGCTCTCATCATGAAAACCCAAAACTGTAGATGTTGGCATGGATATAGAGAGAAGGGAGCACTTGTACACTGTTGGTGGGATTGCAAACTAATACGACCTTTTGGAAAGGTCTTGGAGACCTTGGAGAATTCTCAAGGAACTAAAGGTTGGCCTACTGTTTGATCCTGCAATTCTATTACTGGTTATCTACCTAGATGAACAAAAATCATTTTACAACAAAGACATTTGAAGAAGAATGTTTATTGCAACCCAATTCATAATTACCAGTTCATGGAAGCAGCTCAAAGGCCCATCAACTTGACTAACAAATTGTGGTATATGTATACCATGGAATACTATGATATATAAAAAATTGTGGTATATGTATAACACGGGTTACTATGCAGCCATAAAAAAAGAGGGAGACTTTACATCTTTTATGTTTACCTGGATGGAATTGGAACATATTCATTTTAGTAAAGTATCTCAAGAATGGTAATAAAGGTATTCAATATTCTCAATAGTATTATGAAACCAATATATAATCACTTACACATTCATACAAATTATAAAACACAAATATAGTCCAGAAAGAAGGAGGGGAGAGGGGGAGAGGAAAGTGGAGGAGGGTAAGTGGAAGTGGGGTATTTGGTGGGATCTTGCCTAATGTGCACAATGCAAGTGTACATTTCAAAACAACTAAGAATAAATTATAAATGTCTTACTAAAAAAAAAAGTAAGTGAGGTGATGGCTATGTTAATCAGTTTGATTTAAGCATTCCACATTGTATATCAAATCATCACATTGTACCCATAAACGTATACAGTTATGATTCAATAAAAATTAAATTAAAAAAGGAATTCTAGCAAAGAATGTTGGAAAAACTTTTCTAGATATTAGTCTAGGCAAAGAATTTATGATGAAGACCCCAATGGCAATCACAGTAACAACAAAAATGAATAAATGAGAGTTGATGAAATGTGAAAGCTTCTGCACTGCCAAGAAAATAATCAACAGACCAAATAGATAATGTACAAAATTAGAGAAATTATTCCCAAGCTATATATCCAATATATAAAGCACTAATAAATCGAATCTAAAAGAAAGAAGAACTAAATCACATCAGCAAACAACCCCATTAAAAAGTGGGCAAAATACATGAACAGAAACTTTTTAAAAGAAGATAGTCAAATGGCCAATAAACATATGAAAAATTTGTTCAGTGTCAGTTAAACATCAGGAATATATAAATTAAAACCACAATGAGATATTACCTTATTCTAGTTGGAACCAGTTCTATCAAAAAGGTCCAAAACAAAAGACGCTACCTTATATACCAAGAGAAAGAAATGCTAATACACTGGTGGTGGAATTGCAAATTAGTACAACCAGTATGGGAATACCTCAAAAAACGAAAAATAAACCTATAATTTCATCCAGTAAACTAACTAATGGGTATTTCCCCCTAGAAAAAGAAGTCATTTTACAAAAAGACACCTGCACTTGAATGTTTGTTGCAGCACAATTCACAATTGCAAAGATGTGCAATCAACCCAAGTTTCCATCAACTCATGAGTAGATTAACAAACAGTGATACATGTACACCATGGAATACTATTCAACTATTAAAAAGGATGAATTAATACCTTTGTAACAATTGGGCTGGAACTGCAGACCGTTATCCTAAGAGAAATATCAGAATGATAAAATCAATACCACATGTGTTCACTATTAAATTGGAACTATTCAATGAGCACATGTGTGCACAGATGGAAGTAAATCTCAATGGAAACCAAACAGGGGTAAGGGAGGAGGAGTGAATATGTGAAAACCTACCTATGGGTAAATGACACTGTCTGGGTGATGGGCACACTTATAACCATGACTCCAGCATTATTAAAGAGATCTACGTACCAAAAATATTTGTACCCTTGTAATACTTTGAAATATTAAATAATAATAATAATAACATGCAACATCCTTCTATGGTCACAGTCTCCCTTGAACACTACCTCTGGCACCACTGATCTATTGTCTAAAACCATAGCTTTTTTACTTTTAAAAATGTCATACAAATAGAATTATGCACTATGTAACCTTCTGAACAGGCTTCTCTCATTCAGCCTAAAACTTTTTGAGATTTATCCAGATTATTCCCTGCATTAGCAATTTGATCCCTTTTTGCTGCTGAGTTGTATCCCATTATATGGAATATTCAGTTTATCCACTCATGGAAAGATATTTACGTTTTTACCAGTTGTGTTGTTTGGTTTTTGCAAATATGAACACAGCTGCTACATTCACTTTTGTGCAGATATTTGTGTTAATGCAATTATTTAGGCTAAATCCCCAGAAATGTGATGGCTGGGTAATGTGGTAAGTACATGTTTAACTTTATAAGAAACTGCCAAAACATTTTCAGAGTGGCTATACCATATTTCATTCCTACAAGCCATGTTTGATCTCCATTCTTCTGTGTTCTTGCCAGTTCTTAATTATAGTCAGGTTTTTTTTTTAGCAATCTTATAGAAATGTTATGATATCTGATTGTGATATAGTTTGCATTTCCCTGGTGGCTAAAGAGTTTGATCCTGTGTGCCTTTCCTACCACTGAATCTATCTTTGCAAGTGTTTTTTCAGTCCTCTGAACAATTTTTACACATATTGTTTGTTTTTTGATTGTTGAGTTTTGAGAGTTCTTTACATATTCTAGATACATGTAATTTATTGATTATGAATTTTCTAATAACTTTACAAATCTGCAACTCATCTATATTCTCCTACAGAGTATCTCACAGTGAATTTTTTTTATTTTGGTAAAGTCTAATTTATCTTTTTATAATGGATCATGCTTCTGATTTTGTGTTTAAGAAATCTTCCTTAAATACCAGAACTCAAAGATGTTCCCATATATTTCCTTATAAAAGTTTCATAGTTTTATGCTTTACATTCAGGTCTATGATCCATTTTGAGTGAATTTTTGTATAAATAGGCTGAGGTCATGTTTTTGGCACAAGAATCATTAGTTGTTCAAAACAATTTGTTGAAAAGATAATACTTTGTTCATTTTGAGATCTTAGATTTTTCAAAAAGCAAATGGCCATATATAGGCTAAAAGCCTATAAGCACAGCTTTAGATGGTTCCATTTTGTGAAGGCAAGTTTAAAGTCTTTTGTGAGTTAGAAAGGAAAAGATACTGGATAGAACTCCATATGTGGCTTAGGACCTAAGCACGTAGAAGTGATTAAGAGCCAAGCTTCACAGAGGCAGGTCTGCAGGCAGTTACCTGTATATCTCAGGAATTTCCAGACTACTCCCTAAAGATGATTAACTGCCTCCAAATGGTCAGTCAAAGGATTAAACATTTAAAATGCTTATTTCCCCAGAACCTTGTTTTGTGATTTTGTTTTTGATTACTTAGCATAAGAATAACTTTAGTGAAGTGGTTATCAGTTAATCCAGTGAAACCTTAACCCATAAGAATAGCTTTAGATGATGATAGTAAAGTGGTTATCAGTTAATTTGGTTAATCCTTAGGCCAAAGTTTAAGTCATATGTTTATTGATTAAGTTATATGCCTATATAAGCTTTGGTGGAAGGAATAAAGTTGCTGTTTGCCTGAGTGATCTTTCAGTCTTCTTATGCTCCGACATTTCATTGCAGCCTCAACCTCTGCGGAACCACCCACTCAAGAAACATTTGCACAACAGCCATATTTATATAGATATATTTCTTAGCTCTACTTTTTCTTGCACTGATCAATGTGTCTATTTTTTTCACAATGCCGCACTCTCTTGGTACTGTAACCATATTGTAAACTTTAAAATCAAGTAGTGTGATTCCTCCAAAGGGATTTTTCTTTATAAAACTAGTATTAAAAAAATTAAATAATAAATAAATAAGTAAAACTTTCTATCAGAAGAATTGAAAATACAAAATATAGATGTAATGAGGACACCCTGAGAACACCACAGTAATAATTGTTTTAGGCAAGATCCACTAATTAATGATAAAATTTTTATTGGACAAAATTTTGAAAAACAGTACTTCTAGATAGCTTTTTGAAATATTTATAACTTACTATTGTGGCTTCCATGTATATTTTCAACATCTTTTATACTCTTCCCTGAAAGAGGTGAAAGTTCATTATCCTCTGAAATATGAGTATCATGCTTTTAACAAATATGGAAATATTTAAAAAATCATAATTTCAAAATAGCAAAACCTGGAATCAAATGATTATGGTTTAACATTCAATAGACATTCAATATTGGGTATCCTATTGGAAAACAGTGGAAAGGATATATCACTTCTGTGGGATCCTTTCCAATAATGCATAATTTCAAACCAACCATGAGAAACCCTCAAACAGACTTAAATCGCTACAAAATACTGACTAGTACTATTCAAAATTGTTGAGGTCATTAAAGACTGAAGGACAATCAAAGATTGGGGGAAGTCTACAGTGACGTGAGAACCACATGCTACATTCTACCCTACATTAAATTAGGGAATGAAACCTGGTGAAAACCAAGGAAAGTCAGAGGTTTAGTTAATATTATTGTACCACTGCTAATTTCTTTATTTTGATAAATATACCAGTGTTATGAAAGATGTTAACAGTTAGAGAAGTTTGTGAAAGGTATACATGAAGTTTTTGTAAATCTAAATTCTTCATAATTCTCTAAGTCTAAAATTATTTCAAAATAAAAGTTTAAGAAACCATGTTTCTCTTTCCAAATTGTAAATAACAAAGCATTAAAATTAATTCTTTTTGTTTATCTCCTCCCTTAAAGTTCACTATAAGCAAAATATAATCCTTTCACTTACATAAAACAAATTTTCCCATGTTTTAAGTTAGAAACATTTGACAGTGAATATAAATTCTATGCTGAGTAAAGAGTAGACCTCCTTTAATAATAAAGAATAAGTTACAAGACTCCCAGTATACAACTGAAACCACAGACAGTGCCAAACCATATATTATACAGTTTTTTTCTATATCATACATTTATATAGTAAAGTGTAATTTGTTAATTAGGCACTGTAAGAGATTAATGATAAGTTATAATAAAATAGAAGAGTTATGACAATATACTGTAATAAAAGTTGTCTTGTGAATACGTCTCCCTCTCTCTGTCTTTATCTCTCTCTTTCAAGTACAACTGAAACTGTTGAAAGAGAAAGCATGGTTAAGGGAGGGCAACAGTATGTTCTCACTGTTAAAAACTATAGTGAAGGGGGGCAGAGGCAAGATGGCCAACTGGAGCCAGCTTTCCACAGAGGCTCCTGTCCAGAAGGAGAGTTAAAGGACAGAAGTTTAGCAATTAAGCCAATGGTTTGGAGCTGAGCCAAGAGAGAAGGTTGAGAAACACATCAACCCCGCTGAGACAAGCTGTGACCCCAAGGAAACAAACAATATGTGCAAAATCATTCACCAAGCGGACAGGAGTTCCTTCCCCCATGAGAGTGGCTCACAGCATACTCTATACAAACAAGCAAGCAGAGTTCACATCCCCTCCTATTTTATCCCACAGGAGAGACCCTCTAAAAACCGAACTCCCCTAGAAAGGACTTATGAGTGTACCATGGCACTCTCCCCCCAGGCATAAAATTGTATAAAACTGTATATATTCTCTACCTACAATTCTGGACTCCCTTCACTCCCCTCCACTCTCACCCCAGGGTCTGGATGCCTGTCCTCCATGGAGTCCAGATTCTTGGGGCATTTTCTTGAGAAGTTTAGACAGGGCATGGGCTGTTGCTGGTCTGTGCTGAATCTAAGGCATAGCAGTAAGGAGAAGATGGTGAACTGAGGGAACCATATGGTAGAGGGAGAGGTCGTGCTCCATGGCACAAAGGAACAGCAGCAGCAGCAGGAACAATAGGGCTCACACAACTGGGGATATTTTGGAGAGACAGTCTCTGCACCTCTGGGCAACCAGAGGAAGATGGGCATCTTCTCCAGTGGCAGCCACTGGCAGAACAGATCTGGAATGGAAATGCAGGCCCCATGAGCAAAGGGTATGCCTGGGCAGAGTGCAGTGTCGTGCTCAGAGATGGCATGCTCCTGGTGCGGAGCTGAGCCAGAGGATTGCTTTAGTGAGCCTAAGAAGCACCCAGCCCTCAGGGAATCATAGCTGAGACAAAGGCTGGCAGGCAGAGGATGGAACTGACAGCTCAGTGTGAGCTTTAACCATGCCCACTGCAACACAGACTGCAGCTGAGTAAGACACACCACCTTGGGGCAGTGGCACAGAACAGGGCTGAGCCACAGTTTCTGTGAACTCAAACAGCATCTGATCTGCAGGAGAATATAGCCAGAACAGAATCACAAATTCTGCAAAATTATTCTCTTCTGGCAGCAGCATCAATCAGGGGCAGGGGTGGAACTGAGTGAACTGCCCCAGCCTCCTTTAAGCATCCAAGGTTGTCAGGCCTCAGTTGCCCCTGCTGAAGAGTGGCAGAGAGCAGCAGCCTGGCCAAAGAGACATAGATCTCCCTGTGACTCAGGCAGATGCAAACCCCTGGAGGAGCATCTGCTCATTGGAGGGAAATGGGTCACAGCCCTGCAGGGTTACCAATGACTAGGTGTGACAGAGGTACAAGGTGGGGAAGGAGTCTTCAACCTTCCCAGACTAATTCCTTTGCTGCATGGGTCCTTCTGACCTCATGGAGCACCAGAGTGAGTCATACTTGAGCTGCAAACAGACCCCTGATATCTAGTTGCCAGAGACCTTTTGAACTTCCCCACCTGTGACCAGTGCTGACTGGGACAATTGATATGGACCTCTCAAACTGGGAAAATCCCCCGAGGACTATCCAAAGTGGTACCCTGGGTGTGTGGTTGTAAGGAAGGTTTGTTTTTCCTTTTCGAGTTGTTGCCCATGGAGGGAGGGGTGATTTAATTGCTGGTATTTCTCCACAGCTGAGACTTCAACCCAGTGTAACTGATTCATTAGGGTAAGACAGAGACTAGCTGAAAACAAGACAGAGCCACTTATCCCCACCACACCAAGCAGGTCCCCAGTGTCTCAAGCTGTAGCACAGTACGAGTCCTTTGCAAAGCTCTAGGGGGAAAGGTATAGACCCCAGCCCCAGCTCTTGTGCAAAGGGCTGGTTAATCACTACTCCCAACCCAACTTCACCTTATCTGCTCATCTAGCCAAATGGTGTAAAATAATCATGGAGCAGATCAGCAGAAAAACACTGGTAATATGAATAACTACAGTAGATCAACTCCCCCAGGGAATGACATGGCAGACACAACTGAGGATCCCATTCATAAACAGATGGCTGAGATGTCAGAAATTGAATTCAGAATTTGGATTGAAAATAAGATTAATAGAATGGAGATAAGTTGGGTTTAGAAATTCAAGGAGCATTTCAAAAGTTGTCTCAAGAATTCAATCAATTCAAACACAAAATCTCCAAAGATTTTGACACATTGAGACAAGAAATTGCAGCCTTCAAACATCTGAGAAATACAGTAGAATCCCTCAGTGACAGAACGGAGCATGCAGAAGAAAGGATTTCTGACATCCAAGACAAAGTTTTTGAATGCTCCCAAACCCTCATGGAGGAAGAGAAGTGGAGAGCAAAAATGGATCATTCTCTCAGAGATCTCTGGGAAAATTCAAAGAAAACTAACGTTCACCTTAGAGAAATTCCTGAAGGCAATGAGGTGCCTTCAAAGACACCGATGCGCTTCTTCATGAGATAATGAAGGAGAACCATCCAGACATGCCAAGAGATTCTGAAGTTCAGATACCAGACAGTTTCAGAATCCAGCACAACTCAACCTGAATAAGACATCTCCTAGGCATATTATAATTAACTTTTCCAAAGTTAAAATGAAGGAGAAAATTCTGCAAAGAGCCAGATACAAGAAAACAATAAACTACAAGGAGAAGAATATTAGAATGATGGCAGATCTCTCTGCTGAAACTTTCAAGCTAGAAGAGAGTGGTCATCAACTTTTAATCTCCTAAAAAAAAAAAAAAAAAAATCTATCTAGGATCCTGTATCCAGCGAAACTGAGTTTCATTCATGATGGAGAAATTAAATACTTGAATGACATTCACATGTTCAAAAAATTTGCCATAACTAAACCAGCAAACCAGCTCTCCAGGATATCCTCAGACCTATCCTCCATTATGACCAGTGCATACTCTACCACAAAAGTAAACTCACTCAGAAACTTTTGATCAAATCCCAACTTCCACAGTGATGAAAGGATTAAAAATGTCCACTGGACTTTTGAAAAATTCGATACGCAAAATTCCACCAGGCTTATCAATATTTATAATTAATGTAAATGGCTTAAATTGTCCTCTAAGGAGGCACAGGTTGGCTGACTGGATAGAAAAACTCTGGCCAGACATCTTCCACATACAAGAATCTCATCTTACCTTAAAAGATAAATATAGTATTTCAAGATTGGAAGAAAAAATATCCAATGTACTCAGCCCTACTATGAAACTAATTTATAGCTTTCATATGAAAGCTATAATCCAATTATAGTACAAGAATATGGGGAAAGGGGCAAGGGGGGAGAATGGATGGAGAGAGGGTAATCAGTGGGATCACACCTACGGTGCATCCTAGAAGGGAACAGGTGAAACTTACTAAATGTAGAATATAAATGTCTTAACACAATAACTAAGAAAATACCATTCATGCTCTGCTGACCAGTTTGATGAAACTATTTTGGATTGTGTGTGAGACTAGCACATTGTACTCCATGATTGCATTAATGTACACCTATGATTTAAATTTTTTTAAAAAGAGAGATAAATAAAGTCTCAGGGTGAAGGGATGGTCATCTATATTTCAGGCAAATGGAAAGCAGAAAAAATAAGGGGTTGCAATTTTATTCACAGAAAAAATAGGCTTTAAACCAACAAAAGTAAGGAAAGATAAGGATGGTCACTTCTTATTTGTTAAGGGTAACATTCAACATGTTGAGATTTCAATTATTGACAGTTATACACCCAACCAGAATTTGCCTCAATTTATAAGAGAGACTCTAACAGACATGAGCAACTTGATTTCCTCCAGCTCCATAATAGTCAGAGATTTTAACACTCCTTTGGCACTGTTGGATAGATCCTCCAATAAGAAGCTAAGCAAAGAAATTTTAGATTTAAACTTAACCATTCAATAATTGTATTTAACAGACATCTACAGAACATTTAATCCTAGCAAAACTGAATACACGTCTTGGCGTCTGTGGCTTAATGGGTTAAGGTACCAGCCATGTACACCTGAGCTGGTGGGTTCAAATCCAGCCCAGGCCCACCAAACAACAATGACAGCTGCAACCAAAAAATGGGCGGGCATTGTGGTGGGTGCCTGTGGTCCCAGCTACTTGGGAGGCAGAGGCAAGAGACTTGCTTGAGTCCAGAAATTGGAGGTTGCTGTGAGCTGTGATGCCATAGCACTCTATCCAGGGTGACAGCTTGAAGCTCTGTCACCCAAAAAAAAAAAAAAAAAAAAAAACTGAATACACACTCTTATCATAAGCCCATGGAACATACTCCAAAACTGATCACACCTTAGGTCACAAGTCTAACCTCAGCAAATTTAAAAGAATAGAAATTATTCATTGCATCTTCTCAGACCATCATGGAATAAAAGTTGGACTCAATAGCAACAGGAATATGCATACGCATACAAAAACATGAAAACTAAATAACCTTATGCTGAATAATAGCTGGCTCATAAATGATATTAAGAAGAAAATTACCAAAATTTTGGAACAAAATGACAATGAAAACACAAATTATCAGAACCTCTGGGATACCACAAAGACAATCCTGAGGGAAATTTATAGCACTGCAAGCCTTCCTCAAGAGAACGGAACGAGAGGAAGTTAAAAACTTAATGGGACATCTCAAGCAACTGGAAAAGGAAGAACATTCCAATCCCAAACCCAGCAGAAGAAAAGAAATAACCAAAATTAGAGCAGAATTAAATGAAATTGAAAACAAAAGAATCATACAACAGATCAATAAATCA
>CAUYRH010074724.1:0-14243 GCA_963574655.1 Perodicticus potto
GGCGCCTGTAGTCCCAGCTACTTGGGAGGCGGAGGCAGGAGACTTGCTTGAGCCCAGGAATTGGAGGTTGCTGTGAGCTGTGATGTCACAGCACTCTATCCAGGGTGACAGCTTGAGGCTCTGTCTCAAAAAAAAAAAAAATGAAATCACAGAGTGTGATCCAGCCACAGTAGATGCAAATGAGAAATCAGTAATAGAAAAACCACAAGAAAATACCTGCACAAGTATTTGCAGGCTATTCGAGGTTTTTTCATGATTCCATATAAAATGTAGTATTATTTTTTCAAGATCTTTAAAGTATGACAATGCACAAGTAGATACTGAACAACATATTAATACGAATAATCTGTGGGTCAAAGAGGAAGCCTAAAGGGAAGTTTTAAAAAAATACATAGAATTGAATAAAGATAAAAATACGACCCAAAGAGGAAGCCTAAAGGAAAATTTTTTAAATACATAGAATGGAATGAAGATGAAAATACAACTTATCAAAATCTGTGGGAGGTAGTTAATAGAGAACTGTTGGGATATTTTTTGACATTAAATGCTATATTGGAAACAATGAACATCTCAAATCAGTAATCTAAATTTCTACCTCAAAAAACTAGAGAGAGAAGTGGAAGCAAACCCAAAGCAAGCAAAAGGAAGAAAATAATAAACACAAAAATAGAATCAATGAAACTGAAAATGGGAAAAGAATAGAGAAAACTGATAATAAAATAAAAGCTTATTTTTTTAAACCAATCGATAAAATTGATAAACCTCTAACAAGACAGATAAAAATAAAATATGAGAGGACACAAGTTACTAATATCAGGAATAAAGTATGGTATATCACTAAAGATCTTGCAACCATTACAAAGATAATTATGAATGTTATGAATAACATTAAAATCACATGTTTGACAACTTAAAAGAAATGGACTAAATCTTTAAAAATCACAAACTATCAAGTCAACCAAAATGACATAGAATCCTATAACCATTAGAAAAGTTGAATTAATAACTGAAAGGGTACTAAAAAAGTTTCTAGGCCTACATGGTTTCATTGGAGAATTTTACCAAAGAAGAATTAACATAATTTTACACAATCTCCTCCACTAAGTAGAATGGAGGGAACATTTTCTAATGCATTTCACGAGGCCAGTATTACCCTGACACAAAAGATTTTTCTAAAAGAGATAGTAAAAAGAAAACGACAGACCAAAAATTCTCATGACATTAGATGTTAAAATTCTCAACAAGATATTCACAATCCTCATCCAATAAAGAGAATTACACACCATAAACAAATGAGATTTCTTCCAGATATGCAAAGCTGGTTCAACATTTGGGAAAAAAAATCATTCAGTGTTAGAGATCACACCAATTGGCATAAAAAAGCATTTAAGAAAACTAGAATACCATTCATAATAAAAACTTCACCGAGTTAGGAATAGAGGGGAATTACTTCAACTTGATAAAGACAAGTTTACCTACGAAAAACAAAATCACAACTAACATCCTACTTAATGCAGCAAGACTGAATGCTTTCCTCCTAAGATCAGGAAGAAGGTAAAGTTCATTCTTACCACTGTTATTCCACATGATACTAGAAGTTGAAACCAAAAAAGTAGAGAAAAATGAGAAACAAAAGTCACACATGTTGGAAATGAAGAAGTAAAATTATCTTCATAGGTATGACAATTGTCTCACCTATAGGGAGAGGTGAAAATCCTCAGGAATCTGTGAAAAAAGTTTGAAAACTAATAAGTCAGTTCAGCAATAACACAGGATATAAAGTAAGCAAAAATAGGGCAGGGCATGGTGGCTCACGCCTATAATCCTAGCATTCTGGCAGACTAAGGCAAGCGAATTGCCTGAGCTCAGGAGTTGGAGACCAGCCTGAGTAAAAGCAAAACCCCGGCCCTAAAAATAGCTGGACATTGTAGCAGGGGCTTATAGTCCCAGATACTCGGGAAGCTGAGGCAAGAGAATCAATTGAGCCTAGGAGTTTGAGGTTGCTTTGAGCTGTGACACCACAGCACTCTACCCAGGGGGACAAAGTGAGACTCTGTCTCAAAAAAAAAAAAATAAGAAAAAATGAATTGCGTTTCTATATACTAATCATAAAAATGCGGAAACTGCAATAAAAAACAGCACCATTTATAATTACTCCAAAGAAAATTAAATAGATGTATACTTGAGCGGCACCTGTGGCTCAGTAGGTAGGGCATCAACCCCATATACCGAGGGTGGTGAGTTCAAACCCGGCCCTGACCAAACTGCAACAAAAAAATAGCTGGGCACCTGTAGTCCCAGCTACTTGGAAGGCTGAGGCAAGAGAATTGCCTAAGCCCAGGAATTGGAGTTTGCTGTGAGCTGTGACACCACTGCACTCCACCAAGGGTGATAAAGTGAGACTCTGTCTCTACAAAAAACACATAATAAAAAATAAATAGATGTATACCTAACAAAACATGTACAGAATCTCTGTGCTGAAAACTTAAAAATCTTTTTTTTTTTTATTACATCATAGCTGTGAACATTAATGCAATCATGGTGTACAATGTGCTGGTTTCATATACAATCTGAAATATTTTCATCAAACTGTTTAACATAGCCTTCATGGCATTTTCTTAGTTATTGTGTTAAGACATTTATATTCTTAGTAAGTTTCACCTGTACCCTTCTAAGATGCACCATAGGTGTGGCCCCACCAGTTACCTTCCCTGCACCCTAACCTACCCTCTCCCCTCCCTTGCCCCCTTTCCCATATTCTTGTGCTATAGTTGGGTTATAGCCTTCATATGAAAGCTATAAATTGGTTTCATAGTAGGGCTGAGTACATTGGATACTTTTTCTTCCCTTCTTGAGATACTCTGCTAAGAAGAATATATTCCAGCTCCAATCATGTAAACATGAAAGAGGTAAAGTCTCCATCTTTCTTTAAGGCTGCATAATGTTCCATGGTGTACATATACCACAATTTATTAATCCATTCATGGGTCGATGGGCACTTGGGCTTCTTCCATGACTTAGCAATTATGAATTGGGCTTCAATAAATATTCTGGTACAAATATCTTTGTTTTAACGTGATTTTTGGTCTTCTGGTTATATACCTAGTAGAGGAATTATAGGATTGAATGGCAAGTCTATTTTTAGATCCCTAAGTGTTCTCAAACATTTTTCCAAAAGGAACATATTAGTTTGCATTCCCACCAGCAGTGCAGAAGTGCTCTTTTTTCTCCACATCCATGCCAACATCTCTGGTTTCAGGATTTTGTGATGTGGGCTGATCTTACTGGAGTTAGATGAATCTCAAAGTAGTTTAGATTTGCATTTCTCTGATGATTAAGGATGATGAGCATTTTTTCATGTGTCTGTAGGCCGTGCACCTGTCTTCTTCAGAGAAGTTTCTCTTCAAATCCCTTGCCCACCCTGAGATGGGATCACTTGTTCTTTTCTTGCTCATATGTTTGAGTTCTCTGTGGATTCTGGTTATTAAGCCTTTGTTGGAGGCATAACCTGCAAATATCTTCTCCCATTCTGAGGGCTGTCTGCTTGCTTTACTTACTATGTTCTTGGCTGTGCAGAAGCTTTTTAGTTTGATCAGGTCCCAGTAGTGTATTTTTAATGCTGCTTCAATTGCCTGGGGAGTCCTCCTCATAAAATATTTGCCCAGGCCAATTCCTTCAAGAGTATTCCCTGTGCTTTCTTCTAGTATTTTTATAGTATCATGTCTTAAGTTTAAATCTTTAATCCAGTGAGAGTCTATCTTAGTTAATGGTGAAAGGTGCGGGTCCAGTTTCAGTCTTCTACAGGTCGCCAGCCAGTTCACCCAGCACCATTTGTTAAATACGGAATCTTTTCCCCACTGAATGTTTTTAATTGGCTTGTCAAAGATCAAATAATGGTAAGTAGCTGGGTTCTTCTCTTGGGTCTCTATTCTGTTCCATACATCTACCTCTCTGTTTTTGTGCCAGTACCATGCTGTTTTGATCACTGTCAATTTATAGTATAGTCTGAGGTCTGGTAGCATGACCACTCCTGTTTTCTGAGTAATGTCTTGGCTATTCGAGGTTTTTTCATGATTCCATATAAAATGTAGTATTATTTTTTCAAGATCTTTAAAGTATGACAATGGAGTTTTAATAGGGATTGCATTAAAATTGTACATTGCTTTGGGTAGTATGGACATTTTAACAATGTTGATTCTTTCCAGCCATGAGCATGGTATGTTTGAAAACTTAAAAATCTCGATGAGATAAATTTAAAAGGCCTAAATGAATGGAGAGCCATACTGTGTTCATAGATCGGAAGACTCACATATTTGTTATGTCAATTATCCCTAAATCAATCTGCAGGTATAAGCAATAGCTATCCACATCCCAACAATATTTTTCTGTAAACATAGACAATCTTAGTCTAAAATTTATACAATAAACCACATGTCCTAGAATGGCTGAAATAACCCCAACAAAAATGAATAAATTAGGAGGAATAATTCTACCCCTTACCTAACACAAGTATAACTATATAATTAAGATAGCATTGTATTGACAGAGGGATAGACCACAGATCAATGGAACAATAGGGAACTCAGAACCAGACCCACACAAATAAGCTTATCTGATTTTTTTTTTTTTTGAGACAGAGTCCAACTTTGTCACCCTCAGTAGAGTAACGGTGTCAGAGATAACAGTAACCTCAAACTCTTGGGCTCAAGTGATTCTCTTGCCTCAGCCTCCCAAGTAGCTGGGCCTACAGGCACCCACCACAATGCCCAGCTATTTTTAGAGATGGGGTCTCGCTATTGCTCAGGCTGGTCTCAAACCTGTGAGCTCACCCACCTCAACCTCCCAGAGTGCTGGAAGCTCATCTGATTTTTGACAAGGTGCAAAAATAATTCAACACAAGAAAGATTGCTTTTTCAACAGGTGGTGCTGGAGCAATGGGACTTTTGCAGGCCAAAATATGACCTACAGTCTGAACCTCACACCTTATACAAAATTAACTTGATATGGATAATAAATGTAAAATACAAAACTATAATATGTATAAAACTTTTAGAACAACATATAGGAGAAAGTCTCCAAAAAGTAGAACTATGCAGAGAGTTCTTAGACTAAACTCCAAAAGCACAATCTTCAAAAGGAAAAACTGACAAATTGAACTTTACCAAAACTAAACACTTTTACTCTGAAAATTCATATTAAAAGGATGAAAAGAGAAGCCACAGACTGAGAGAAAAAAATTGCAAACCACATGTTCAACAAAGGACTAGTATCCAGTATATATAAAGAATGCATAAAACTCAACAATAAATACCAAACAATCAAATTAAAAAATGGTCAAAAGTCATGTACAGACATTTCACCAAAGAGTATATAGAGATGGCAAATAAGCACATGAAAAGATATTCAACATTATTATCCATAAGAGAAATTCAAATCAATACGTCAGTGAGCTATCACTACACATGTATCATAACTGAAATAAAATATGACAACCTCAAAAGCTGGCAGATATGAGGAGAAACTGGATCATTCATACATAATTGATAGTACTGTATAATGGATTTATCCATTCTGAAAAACAGTTTGGGAATTTCCTGAAGAACTAAACATCCAAATACCATATGACCCAACAATTGCACTCCTGTGCATTTATCCAGAAGTGATGAAACTATGTCCACACAAAAACTTGTATATAAATGTTCATAGCAGCTTTATTTGTTATAGCCAGAAGCAAGAATCTACCCAGATATCCTTCATTAGGTGCAGAGTTAAACAAACTATGGCCCATCCTTACCATGGAGTATGACTCTTCAATAAGTGAAGACAAACTATTAGTTGACACCAGGACTTAGATGACTCTCTAGGGATTCATGCTGAGAGAAAAAAAAAGCCAATCTCCAAAGGTTGTGTACTGTATGATTTCATTTCTATAATTCTTAAGAATGACAAAATATTAGAAATGGTGAACAAAGGAGTGGCTGCCCACAGCTAAGGGGGCGGGATGGGATCAGAGCACCATGAAAGATCCTTGTGACATTGAAACTATTCAGTATCTTAACTATGGTGGATACGTGAACTCACCCAAATTGTAAATGGCTATTGAATCTAATATACACACATCCACACAAAAACACACACATGAGTGCAAGGAACACTTGGGAAATCTGAGTGAGTGGCCTGCATCAATGTCAGTATCCTGGGTGTGAGATTATACTATAGTTTTGCAAAATGTAACATGGTGGGAACTGGGCACGTGAACAAGGGATCAGGATTCTCAGCAGGGCTAACTTTTCCCGAGGTCAAACATATCTGTCAAAGGGCTCTTGAGTTCTCACACGGCACCTAGTGCAGAGCTCTTCATGTGGTAGATTCTTAAGGAAGCCTGAGAATTCCCATACTGGAACTGGTGACATCACTCGATGAAGCAGGCGTGAAAGATGATCAGAATCTTATCGGCAGATACCTGCAAGAGTTTCAGTTATTTTCCAAGGACAATCTCACCTAAGACCCTAGGCCTATGCTCCCCATACATGCTGTGCTTTGTCACACATACACATCACGTGCAAGACTGCAAAGACTGTGTTACAATCATGGTGCCACAGGAGTCCCGAGTGGTGGTTCTCATGGCAACCATCGGAGAGCCACTTAATATGCGTATTTGTATGAAGTCAATCTTCGGATATGACTCATACCTGTAATCCAGCTTCTGCCAGGAGCATGTGTTTTTCTGGTGTTTATCTTTTAGTTTATCATCAAGCACATTGTGGTTACAGTCTGATGAAGGATCAATGTTGTTCAGTCTGAAACAGCCCCATCCTGGGTCCATCTAAAACTCTTGATGAGAAATGAATATATTTATTCAATACAATTAAACAAATGTCGGGCATTTCAATATACAAGGTACTAAACTGGGGCTTCTTGAGGGAAACAAAGAAGGAAAAATAATGGTTTATGTGCTCAGGCAGTTGACAATGTCACATGGAGGGTCTTTGTGCTACTGCTCTACCAAAAAACGAGTGTTGGTATGAGCTATTGGTGAGTACTGACCTGATACCTTAGGACCTGGGCAGAGAGGACCTCCAGGCTGGTACCCAGGAGAGCTGCAGAAGTTTATGGAAAGAGCCATGACCACAGTGGTGAAGAGCACACGGGCCAGACCAGCATGTCTAACCCATATCCTGGCCTCCCCACTTACTAGCAGGTAATTGGGACCAGTTCTCTGTCTTTAGAATTAGGAAAATACAATCAACCACTCAGCTTGGTGTGAGGAATAGAAGGTAATGCATGTGACCAACTTAGCACAGAGCCTGGCATAGACAAAGCACTTCGTAAAGGTTGGCTATCATTATTTAACTGGTGGGACAAAAATGGTGACCAAAACAATAGGGGGCCTCTTCTTGATCTGCTGTCAGTCCAATGAGGGTGACAGACACATGTGCAGATGGATGGCAGGACCAAAGGAGACAAGTGTGGCCATGCACAGATGAACCCTGGTCATCGCAGTGTCTTTCACTGATGCCTGGGGCAGGTGTGACTTGCATCAGGGTCACCTTGTGTGCCAGCCAAGGATAGATGTAGGCTCATTCATGCTCAGGGCCTCAGTTCACTTCACTGTGTTCATCTCCTGGCCACTGGTCCATCGTTGCCTGTGGCTGTTTGCAAAGCTGTCAGAGAAGCCCTTCTTTAGGATTTCTTTTTCTCCCAATTCCCCTATGACAGATGTGGTCCCAAGAGAAGGACCTGCTGGGGACCCATTATCATCACAACCCACTTCATGCACCCCATGCAAATGGCTTGCTTACTGCTCACCATTTTGGTTTGAGAATAATGTCATTTCAGTTGCTGTTTCTTACCTTGAGAAAGGGTCCCCCATTTCCTGCAAGGGGAGCAGGTGTCTGAGAGGCAGATTGCATCTTGCAGCTCAAAGCCTCTTTTTCCTGCTGTTTTGAGTCAGCTTTGTGGGGTGCTATGACACAGAACCATGCCTTCCAAGGGCTCCTTTGTCCTGTGGTCCAAAGGCTGCTCAGATCCAAACCTTCTGTGCCTGGGAGCACCAGCTCTACCCTGGCGCTGGGCAGAAACTGGTGGTTCAGTTCTAGTGCTTGCCAGCTATTCAGTTGTCCTCTGTACAGAGAACTATATGGGGTTAGAGAATAAATTATAGCTTAAAATAAGAGTAAAGGGTTTTAGAATTATTAGTTTGAAGTCCTAAGAAATTTTGCCTAAACATAGTCATAAGGAGTTATTTTTTCAGAAAGAATAATAACAGAGGGGAAAGGCATGCCATTTATTTGCTTTCCTGACTAAAGTCATTGTACAGGAAGCCTGAGACAGGTAGGGGTCTGAGGCCTCCACAGTGTCCGCCCATCCCCGGAGCTGTGGGCAGTGATGGCAGATAAAACAGTTGTGAGAAATTTGCAGCCTGAGATCTGGAAAGGGGCTGAGAATGCCTATAAGTGAGCATAAGGAAAAGGGTAATTACCCAAGCAAATTTGCACAAGGTCTGCTAAAGAAACAAGTGGGTTAGGATACGAGGAGCTAGTGCGGTGGGCCAGGATTGCCCGGAGTTCAGGGCTGGCAGGCAGAGAGGGGGGACATAGCAGTGAGATCTGGGATCTGCAGGCTGAGAGCCAAGCCAGTCATGGCTCTTGGGCTCTCCTCTCTGAGTCAGGAGCACGCGGGAGTTGAGCGTGAGAGCTTATCCTGCCCTATGCAGATAACCCGCCATTCCAGGAACTGTATTCTCTTCCCACTCCCCCAGACTTGAGACCTACAGCATTTTGTTCAGGGTTGAAGGGAGAGTGCTGGTGTGGAGAAAGTAGCCGCCTTTTCCTGTTAGCCAAAGTTCCTGGGACTAGAGATTCCACGGCAGATCAAAACTTAGCCCTAGGAGCATTAAAGTAGAGGTTCCAACTATAGCACAAGAATATGGGGAAAGGGGCAAGGGAGGGGAGGGAAGGGGTGAGGTGGGAGTAGAGGGAGGGTAATTGGTGGGGCCACACCCACAGTGCATCTTAGAAAGGTACAGGCGAACCTTACTAAATGCAGAAAACAAATGTCTTCATATAACTGAGAAAATGCCAGGAAGGCTATGTTAATCAGTTTGATGAAAATAGTTCAGATTGTATATGAAACCAGCACATTGTACCCCTTGATTGCACTATTGTACACAGCTATAATTTAATAATAAAGACAATTTAAAAAATAAATAAAGTAGAGGGTAGGGCTACTGGACTCTGGTGACACAGTCTTCCCAGTCTGGACAGCCCTCCGGGCCAGGCTTCCTCCCTCCCTCTGTTGGGGGTGGAGCCCAGGAGACTTCCCTCATCCAGGTGCCAAGCTCTGTAGCTCCTGGGACATGGGACACTGCCAGTCTTTCTCAACCTGTCCTGGAAGCATCACCCAAACCATTTACATTGTCTCAGTCCAAACTCCATCCTGGATCTCAAAAATGTTCTCAGTGTGTTAAAAAAAACAATCTTCCCATTACACAACTATGCTTGAGGAATTAAAAGGAGACACAGCTAGACCAGAGGTGGCCAGGGTAGTGAAGGTGCCAGAGACTATTCCGCAGGAGAGACTGATCGTGGATTTGGACAGGGAGAAGGCCATGGAGCCAGGCCTGCTGGCCAGTGGACTTAGTGGTTTGGGTACCTATGTGTATCTCCAAGGGCAGGAGAGGACCAATAGGAAGTGGACATTGGAGGGTCCTATCAGCAAGTTTCCACAGGCCTAGCCCACCCCCTACCCCCACTGAGCGCCCTCTTGGCCAAGGGGACCCAGAAAAACCTGAAAACTGAGTTCCTGGACATGACAGGTAAGGATATTTGACAGGCCTCATTACACTCCCTCCCTTTTGGAGCTGAGAGACAACAGCTGACCAGAATCAATGTTAAAGCAGAGATCCTAAGACTGACAAAATAGACACTCTATGGCAATAAGTTATTAAATTACAGAGGGTACCCCAAAAATTTATGCACATTTTAGGAAAGGAAAAAACTGCCTTGAAATTATAATACTCAACATATACCAATAACAAAAGCTGAATGTAAGTCCCTTTTGAGCACCTCTTGTAATTGCAGAAGTCAAATGTGACTTGACTATTATCATTTTAATACAGTTCTTTTGCTTTAAATGTATATACACTTTTTTGTCACCCTGTGTATAAATAGAACCTAAGGCCATGCCAGGCAAAGATGGAGCCATGCCTTCCCACCCTCAATTTGCTTAAAAGATCATTGTGAGTCAGTATATTACAGCTTCCTCTATAATTAAGGGACTCCCTTGTCTTAATATAGGCATTATTTCCTACTGACTCCAAACTTTTAGACAAAGTTTAACTTTCTCGACCAAATCCCAATTAGAGAATCTCTAAATCTGCCTGTGACTTGTAAGCCCTTGCTTCAAGATATCCCATCTTTTTAGGCCAAATCAATGTATACCTTCCTTTGCTCTGGTTTCTGATTTTAACTGAAAACTCTATTTCCCTGAAATGTATAAAACCAACCTGTAGCCTAGTCATGCTTTTCTCAATAACTTTGGAGATTATGTCTCCAGAGGGCCACTCATATTGGCTCAGAATAAACTTCTTTGAATTATTTTAAAGACTTTCTTGTTAACACCACCTTGAAGCTTCAGCATGACAGATAGCAATGGAGCGCCCAGGCCCCTGAGCATCCATTGTGCATGGACTTCATGTAGCTAATGTCCAGGCCCTCTGTCAGGCATTCTGGGGACAGATTCCTTCTCTGAGCAGGATGTTGAGTGAAATAAGTTTCCAAGCTGCTGCTCTACCCTGAAAGGTTGCATTAAATTGTGATTCATTTACTGGTTCTTCAGTAAGCTCCAAGCAACATGCATGAACCCTGCACTCATTAGGGCCACCCAAACATTCATGCACTGTTCTTCTGTGCTGTGCCACAGCTATCTGTAACTGCATAACTCCAGAGGGACTCTTCTTTCCAGCCCCATCTTTCACTCTTCCTGTATCTCCACTTCAAGGCTGCTTGGTGCAGCCAGCACCTGTAATCCCAGCACTTTGGCAGGCCAAGGTAGGAGGATTGTTTGAGGTCAGGAGTTCAAGAGCAACCTTAGCAACATAGTGAGATCCTGTCTCTACAAAAATAAAAGTTAAAAAATTACCAGGCATGGTGGTGTATGCCTATAGTCCCAGCTATTCAGAAGACTGAGGCAGGAGGCTTGTTTGAGCCCAGGATTTCAAGGTTGCCATGAGCTACGATCACACTATTGCACTCCAGAGTAAGACTCTGTCTCTTAAAAAAAAAAAAAGTGACCTTACTTAGGGTTTTTCTAGGGCTTTCTTCCTCCATGGAAACAGCTACTTTGCATCCAGCCTCCTCATTCAGGTTTCCACCAAGCTGCTGCCCTGGCTCAGGAGCACTGGCCCTCATAGGGGTCAGACAGACTTCCTTTCTGCTCAGGTTTGCACGAGTGACCCACTGACCTACTTTTCAGCACTGCTTGGTATAACTCAGCAACCTTGCGAGTCTGCATGCCCCGCCTCCACAGACCTCTGATGTTTAGATTCTATGACAGGAAATATGAGGGTAACAGCCCGGCCGATAAAAATATAATGCACCAAGGTGTTCGCAGCCACCAGGCTGACTCTGTGTAATTGCACAAACATCGTTCATCAAGAGAGATGTGACAAATTTATATTTCTTCTCCCCCCATCCCAGCTTAGAGCTCTGTGTTCTTTCATGCATTTCATGAGGTTTACTTCTCCTCATCCTATTTTCATATTTAAATGAAAACAAATTGGCTCATTTACTCTGAGACTCTCAGCACGATAGAGATTGAGAAAGTGTGTATGCGTGTGTCGTGTTATATTTGTTTCTGCCTCAAAGGGTTGGAAATGCCTGGATGGAATGGATCGTTCAGAAAGGAGGAAATGCTCAGAATGTGTATCTTCACAAAACAGAACACAAAATAGCTCAGGCAAAAGCTCCTTGAGGAAACAACGGTCACAATAAAACCAAATCAGTGTGGCAGTCTGCTGCAGATGTCGCAGTGTCACATGTTATTTCGACCTTCACAGAGAACAGCAGCCAGCTGAGGAATTACTTTCCACAGGTTCAGAGGAAGATGATGTCTGCCAGGGATATAAGAATGTGCTAAAGGGATCAGACCATGGAGCAGGCCCCAGGCGTGTGTGTGTGAGGGGGGTGCCTGTGGAGGGAGGGGAACCCTTCCTGCAGGGTGGGGGAGAGGCAAGGCGGGGACACCTTGGACCCTTCCTGAAGGACGATGTAAATGGCCAGAGCCCAAGTGGGGAGAGACCTTCCCATCACTGGAGATAATGCTCCTTCAATTTATTGTTCTTTGCCAATTACATGAGTAATGCACAGAACAATCTCTCCTCCTCCGATTTAAACCCTTTACCCTTTAGTTTTGTATGCTTCCAGAACTGGCTGTGCATCCGACTTCTGGTGCTGACGCCATCTGCCTCTACCACCCATGCTGATATCTCCTGCTATGTGAGCGATCCGGGCAGCAGTTACAGTGAGGGTCCCTCCCTCTGCCTTGGTTTCCAGACCTCTGCCTCTCTGGGCGCTCCTCCCTCCCTTGTGGGTCCTTCTCGGCCTGCCATGCCAGGTCCTCCTCCTGGGAATGAGCTCTTCACGAGGGAGGGCTGGTCATGTCACACCCCTGGGCAAGCCCTCCAGTAGCTCCTTCCTCTCCAAGGACAAAACCCTATGAGGCCCACATATCCCATTTCTTGGGCCTATTTCCTGTCTGTGCTCCAGAGGCGCCAACTCCCAAGGGTCATTGCTATATCCCCAGTGCTAGCAGGTTCGCTCTCTCTCTCCACATACATATTTATTAATTAAACAAATTAATTTTTTAATTTTACTTTTCAAATATCCATCTCTTTCTTTTCATAGTATTCCATAGCATGGATTTGCCATAATTTATTTAACTAGGCTCTTACTGATAAAAAATTGAGTTGATTTATTTTCATTAGTATACTTAAATAAAATGGAGGAACTTAGGAGAAGAATTCTGATCCTTACATAGAGAATTCTTGGATTTCAAGGTGTCCTGAATTCCCCAAAGAGCAAGTGAGACTGCCAATGTACTGGAGCATGTAAGAGCTTGGCTCTGGGAAGTACTGGTTCTCAACCCTCCTAAAAGTCATAAATCACTGAACTGAGCCAGCCTATCCACTATTCTGGCCCTGCTGAGCCCCAGCAGAGAAAACAAACTAGTTTAGAAGAAAACTTCTGCCAGTCCAGAGGCTTTGAGGCAGTGTGAAGGGGTCGCAGTGTGCACCAGGAGGCCTGCCCCAGCTTGCTGATGAACCACTGCAGCCTGCAGACCTCTGCTGGTCTCCACTCCCCCTTCTGACCACTGGCCACCTCTAAGTAGCACATGGGAAATGCCTTTAAACTGCAAATTGCCCTAAAATGAAACTTGATGTTTTTGTTCTGACTTCCCAATTTTTCCATCTCCTAGTCCTATATTAATCAGAGGGTACAGGAGAAGAAAGAGAAATGTAAAAGGAGACCACAATAAAATGAAGTTGATGACAGTAGCAATGAGCTCTTTAAACACAAAAAGTCCCTGAAAACTCTCCCCAGGAGAGCAGGTGCCTCCCAGACCCTTGTCACTGCAGAAGGAGGTGTTAACTCCTGGCTGTTCTCACACTCCAAAGTTCCTGCTGTAGAGTCAGGTCCTTCAATGCAGCAGGAAGGAGTCGGCTGCCCAGAGTTAGGGGAGAATGAGGTGATGAGCCATCTAACTCCTGGAGCAGCAGGTCATACCACAAGCCAGCCTAGCAAGAAACCCTATCCGTTCACTCCCTGCCAGTTACGCAGGGTTCTGGCCACAGCTGAGTCCTGGCTCCCACTCTGAACTAAAGAGCTCGAGCGACATCTAGTTCTCTAGCACATGGTCAAATATCTCTAGGCACTTTTTTGACAAATGAGTGGCTTTGATGCTTTAGGGTGGAGGATATGGCAGATGGTCATATTTGAAGATCTGTACTGATTATATGTTAAAGTTAATATCGTATCCAAAAAGGCATAATGATGGAAGGCATACATTTCAAGCCAGACAACCTGAGCAAGAAATCACAGCTCCCCAATGTCAATATATAGTGATTAAGAAAATGCTATGAGGGCTATCTCTCACAGTACGATCAAAATGTTTCTGATCGTATATGAAGCACATTCTGCCCTATGATTGCACCAATGTACACAATTATGATTTAATAAAATTAT